>JAODLD010000002.1:27039859-27058869 GCA_026781065.1 Mormyrops boulengeri | reverse complement strand
GCAGTGGTGCGTTCCCCGCCGCGCTCTTCTCCTCCTTCTTGCAAGCGGTGGTGCCGTTTCCTCTCCCGGCTCCGGAGCAGTATGTCCACCGCGGAGGTCGCTCGGCAAGCGGTGAGTCTCCACGGTGCATCTCGGGGAGCTCTCAGATGCTGGGCTGTGCGTGGCGAGCCCTCAGTTGCCGAGCTGTGCTCGGCTTTGCTGCGTTTACCGCTCCCGGTTCATGGGCGAGTTATTGCATGTCCCGGACCGTTATTTCCGTTATATTTTAAAATACGTAAAATAAGGGAAAGTGGCGGATAGATGACCAAAAAATGGGGTGTAATTTCATTTAGAACGACACGTACTTCAATATCAATATAAATCGGTATAAACGACAAACGATCGAATTATTTCCCACAAATAAGCTCGTTGGAATGAATCCAGCCTGATAGTGCGGTTAGCCAGGTTGACTGGCTGAGGATGCCGCCCGGACGGCCGCTGGGCGACCGCTCAGTACACGGGACAGTCCCGGCGCAGGGTCCGGGAGGCTGGGGCCGGGGGATGTTTATCATAAGTCCGCAGGGCCGTTTCACATAAACGGCATATGTGCCCTTCATGCCTGGTCTTAATGTTACACAGGATGGCAGCTGAAGACAGGCCCTCTTCCCATGCAACCCGAGCTTCTTACATTTGGTACCAAAACCCCCTTTTCCAGGGGCTGCGAGTTGATCCTGCTTAGGGAGAGCTGCGTGTTAGATGTCTCTGAACAATTTGAAAAAAATTCTTATCCAGTTTTAACCGTGACTTATGATAGTAAAATGAGTAGAAAAATGTAATTTAATAAGCATATACTATATACTACAACCATTAACGCAATACTTTTAACCGTCCATCTATTTTCTAACTACTTAGAGATAGTAGGGAGTTGGAGCCTGTCCCAGGCAGCACAGGACACAAGACTGTGGTTCACCCTGGATGGGTTGCAAGTTACTTTTAAGCTATTAAACTGTGATGAAAACATAGTCTTGATTTTAGGGCTTTGCTGGAGTCCTCATAGCATTGAAGTTTGAAGGGCATGTGTTTTATTTATTCGTTAATTTTATGTGTGTATGGGGGGCAGCTGTTTGAGTTCCTCTCACTGATCTCTAACTAAATGCCCGACCGTCTGGTTCTCCTCATACATACAGACATAAAGGATGGGCTGGGTTGGTTGAGGATATCCTGAGGACAGATGCTAAGGTGCAGCTGATGAGGGGTCAGTCCTCAACTGCCATGTTTGTACAGGGATGTGTGCACAGCAGCCTTGATGCAGAAGTAACTGAAGCTTTCCAAATATGTACATTGTGGTTTCTCACTGTTTTCTGCTATGTAGAGCGTTTGTGGCAGGAAACAGGAAGCAAACTGTCATACCTGAGCGTACTGGGGCTGCAGTGAAGAGGCGTCTTGTATGAGCCGCTTTCATGTTGTCATCAAATGAAATACCGTCAGCAGCTTTCAGCCTTTATTCCTGCCAAGCTGCACTTTGGTTCCATGTTTACATTTACATCAGGTGACAGGGGGGTAGGTTGTACCGTGGTACGCTGTTAGGCCCTGTCCCGGCCACCCACTAGGTGGCGATGCACTGTTTCTGAAGTGCGACACAGCGTTTGCAAAGATGAACACATGGCCGAATGCAACATTGGTCTCGTTGAGACAGTGATGATGATAGCATAAACCATCTGATCAAAGTGGAGTAGTAAATGGAGGAATATGCATGCTATCTGTCTCTTTCTTCACAGCCAGATGGGGCCCGCTCTGTTCCTCTCTCTGGCCATGTGGGCTTTGACAGTATGCCCGACCAGCTGGTCAACAAGTCAGTTGGCCAGGGGTTTTGCTTCAATATCCTGTGTGTGGGTGAGTAACGCAGAGGCCGTCATATGTGTCATGTTTGGATGGGACTGAGTAAAGCTGATGCTAATGTCTGCTGGGTAGCTATGAGTGGCATTTTGAAAGCTAATACTCTGAAGTGCTGCTCTGTGCAGTTCTGTCTTAGTGAGTTGTTAGTATGGGCGTCTAAAGATAAAGAGGTATTTGTTAGCTTTAGCTTTCTCTGGTGGTATGATGTGTTCCTCTGATGCTCTTTTCAATTAAGGATACTTTCCACTGCCATTTTCAGCTTACTGAAATGTCACAGAGGGTGACAGTCATAGACAGAAGGTAGCAACAGCAAAAAGCCTGTATCACAGACATGGACTTTAGGCTCTGTTCCTGAGTGTTGTGGTGACTTTTTTGTTATATATTTGTCAGCAGAGACCCCCGCAGATGTCAGTCTCAGCCTTATTAGGGAGGTATGGGGGTCAGGACATTGATATCCTGTTGTTTCCATCACTGTGGGTTTCTCTCCAACAAAGTTCGTGTATCAGGGGTGAAGTAGGGGATTCCAGAATAGCAGGAGACAGAGAGGAATAGACAGGGTTAAACACAGCAGTGTTTTCATAAAGGTCACCTGTGACCCTGTGCATTTGCATGTGTCGTATCCATGCCTCAGGCGAGACTGGTGTGGGGAAGTCCACGCTCATGGATACCCTGTTCAATACCAAGTTTGAGGGGGACCCCACCAAGCACAGCCAGCCCAGTGTGCAGCTGAGATCCAGCACCTACGAGCTGCAGGAGAGCAATGTCCGTCTCAAGTTGACCGTGGTCAACACCGTAGGCTTTGGTGACCAGATCAACAAGGAGGACAGGTGGGTCTTACAGCAGGGGGCGCAGCTGAGTCTGGGCACCTTTGGATCTCTGCCTCTTCTGCTCTTTAGGCTTCTGGCAGATGTTTCTCTCTATCTCACATTCACAGTCCTAGTCCCAGACTGTCTGTTTCATATTTTTACATAGTTTCTAAGCAAGCAAAATCATATGTAGTAAGTCAGTGGACATGACAGTACAAAGTGGCCTTGAGACCAGGTTCATTGACTGCTCATTAATTTAGAATGATTAGAATGTCTGGTGTTATAACCAGGAAATCAAAGGTACCTGTGAGGTTTGAACAGGTAAGTATGACCTCGACAGGCAGATTGCCATGGATGGAGCTGGGGATCTCCTCTGAGCCTTTTTGCCTCTTGTAGTTATAAACCCATCGTGGATTTCATCGATGCGCAGTTTGAGGCCTACCTGCAGGAGGAGCTGAAGATCAAACGGACGCTGCACAGCTATCACGACACTCGCATCCACACTTGCCTCTATTTCATCTCCCCCACCGGCCACTCGCTTAAGTCCCTGGACCTCCTCACCATGAAGAAGCTGGACAGCAAGGTGGGCATAGGGTCATGTAAGGGGTTGGTTATGGACAGGGTTCGAGTCAGCAGCGACCGCGCCCCCATCACAGGATGGGCCTGACAGATGCGGCTCAGGGGTAGGGCTACGTTAGTTTAGCAAGTGCATGTCTATAAGTAATTAATGTATAACCACCCACAGTGAAAGCCTGCTGTTTCAGCAATATTTTACTTTGAGGGGGTGTTTAGGGTGGCATGGTGGCTCAGTGGGTATCATATCTGGAGGGTGAGCTGTTCACATCCCATACCCGGCTCGGGGTATGCAGAGTTAACATGTTCTATTGTGCTGGTTTCAGTCAGGTGGTCTAGCTCGCTCAGACTGTCCATAGACATGCAGTTAGGTGAACTGGTGTCACTGAATTACCCAGAATATGTGACTGTGCTCTCTGTGATGGACTGGCATCCCATCCAGAGTGTTCCATCAAAATGCTTGATTTTGATGCAATGTGTCCGTGACTCTGCTAGACCTGTGACACCCAGTCCTTGCCTCCCCCAGGTGAACATTATCCCTGTCATTGCCAAGTCGGACGCCATCACCAAGACCGAACTTGCCAAGTTCAAGATCAAAATCTCCAGTGAGCTGGTCAGCAACGGCGTCCAGATCTATCAGTTCCCCACGGATGATGAGACGGTGGCTGAGATCAATTCCGCAATGAATGTGAGTCGCGAACCCGTCATCACCTGGCTTGCATGCCTATGCTCCACCATGTTTATAGTCATCCTGGTAACTGTGGATAACAGCTAAACGCTGCACTGAAGTCCTAAAAACAAGACAGGGGAGGTACATCTCATCTGTCTCCCAGTGTGTTCTACCAGAAGGCCGTCCAGTGCATTTAGGCTCACAGTGTGTTGTATACAAAAGAGGCAAAGGTTCTGGCTGTAAAACAGCTGTGTGCTGCATTCCTCCGCCTGCAGACAGGAAATGGCCTCGGTGCTCTGACCAGACCATGTTTGCTACAGGAAGTGTGAGCTGTGGGAACGGGCCCACATTTGAGCTGGCAAAGTGACAGCACCATGGGAACTCAGACACTGGGGGGAAAGGGATGTACAGGAATGCAGAGTCAGGGGACACAGGGGCACATTGAAATTCAGACAGGGATACTGACAAACAGAAGTACTGACACAGGGGACACTGACTGAAGCTGAGTGGAAGGGTATTTGTGTGTGAATAGTCTGAGGACACAGACCATTCACCTGAGAAGGTGTGCAGTTACACAACGTGCAGTGGGTGGCGCTGTTTGTGTGACAGATGTGTATCTGTGGATCATCAGGGTCACCTGCCATTTGCTGTGGTGGGAAGTACGGAGGAGTTGAAGATTGGGAACAAGATGATGAAGGCAAGGCAGTATCCCTGGGGAACGGTGCAGGGTGAGTGGGAGCAGCACACGGGTGATGTGGGATTTCACACATATGTGTGAAGCAACTGGGGGGGGTGGCACCTTCAGGGTGTTCATCCCTGCTGTCCCGTTCGCAGTGGAGAACGAGAACCACTGTGACTTTGTGAAGCTGCGGGAGATGCTGATTCGTGTGAACATGGAGGACCTGCGGGAGCAGACACACGCCCGCCACTATGAGCTGTACCGCCGCTGCAAGCTGGAGGAGATGGGCTTCAAGGACACGGACCCCGACAGCAAGCCTTTCAGGTGGCCAAACCGGAGCTGCGCCCCCTACTGGCCATAAAAGGGTTAGGGTTAGGTTGGGGGAGGGGGGGGGTTGGAGCATGTGGTGCCCCGAAGGGGTTAGCATATGGTGTATGAGGAAGGGAGACCTCGTCTCACAGCTCTTGTGGCCCTGCAGCCTCCAGGAGACCTACGAGGCCAAGAGGAACGAGTTCATGGGTGAGCTTCAGAGGAAGGAGGAGGAGATGAGGCAGATGTTTGTTCTTCGAGTCAAGGAGAAGGAGGCCGAGCTAAAGGAAGCAGAGAAGGAGGTGTGTGAGATTGTGGGTGCATGTGAGAGATTGGTTATGCGTGTGTGTGAGCATACACCTGGGTGAGTGTGCACGTGTTGAAGCAAAGTGATCAAGACGAACTGCTCACACTTAGGAGCTAGGGGTCGTATACAAGGCATGGAGATACCTTGAAGTTTCTTTGTCAATCTTATCCTCCAGCTGCATGAGAAGTTTGACCGGCTGAAGAAGCTGCATCAGGAAGAGAAGAAGAAGGTGGAGGACAGGAAGAAGCAGCTTGACGACGATATGAATCACTTCAAGCAGAAGAAGACTGCCATGGAGCTGCTGCAGTCCCAGGGCCAGCAAGCTGGGGGCAGCACAACACTGAAGAAGGACAAGGAGAGGAAAAAGTAAGTATCTGCACCCGTGGTATCAAACTTCTCTTAATGACACATGTACATAGGACAAGGACATTTGGGTGAAATGCCCGACAGGAGTTCCTCTGTGGCTTCATGGGTGCTTTGATACCTGTTAAGGCTGGTTCATACTTCTCCGCACACGTACTAGTGGACGTGTCCGCTCAAACGTTTGACGCATTTGACATCATTGTGTGCCTCCGTGGACAAACGCCTGCTGCACTCCAAATTCGTGTCCGCGCAACTCTGGACACACTGTACATGATTGATTCGCTAGCGACCACTTTAAATACCAACATGGATGTTTTTAACGAGCGTTGGGGTAGTTTGCAAACCCTATAGACTATTTACAAGGTAATGAAACTGTTACATACATGTCATTGCGTGTGTATGTATGTGCAGACTCGAATTGAACATCTCACGCCAGCCAGCTGACCAAAGTTGGCAACCCCGTGAGCCAGCTCTCTGAATCTGTAAAACAGAGAAATGGACACAAACCTCACTGCTGTGGTACATGTGCAGGGAATATCAGAATAATAAGTTATATCATTTTTAATAAAACTATAAATGCAACACATTGTGCGAATCTGCAAAGTATGAACTGGCCTTATCTTCTGGTGTGTCGCCCACAGCCTTCCACCCCTGCCTCTTTTCACACATCTCTGCAGCTAAAGAATGATGCCCCACTGTCCGCAGTGCTTCTCTTTCATTTAACCACTTTCCCATCATGTTGGGAGCATGTCAGTGACTGGAATCCTGCTGTGTCTCTTCTAATCTCCACTTCCAGAATGGATTGAAGGCTCTTAGATGCTTTTATTCCCCACTGTTCTCTTTGTGCCCTAGTGATGTAATGCAGCTTGCAGCCCATAGGGAGACACCCTGAACCTTTAAAACATTCTCATGCACTTCAAGTGCATAATGAGATGTTTACCGTTACGTCGGTTAGGACTGTATACTGACTGTTTCTGAAAAAAATTTACCTTCCTAAAGCGACCGCGTGAGCTGTGAGACTGTCACATGCCATGCATGTTCTAGTATCTCATGTTTGTCGTATGCTGTTTTCCAGTTAACCTCTGCTCACTGCATGCTTCATGAGAGACACCGTACTGGTAAGGCCACCCCCTAACATCCCGCCAGTCATGTGACCTTCCAGGGTCCCA
The DNA here is from genome assembly GCA_026781065.1 of Mormyrops boulengeri. NCBI lineage: Eukaryota > Metazoa > Chordata > Actinopteri > Osteoglossiformes > Mormyridae > Mormyrops > Mormyrops boulengeri. The sequence goes on along the minus strand of JAODLD010000002.1, from coordinate 27,052,118 downwards.
AGAACATTCACCCAGTAAGACACCTTTGCAAGTGTGTTTGCCCCATAGACTCCTCAGAAGCCCTTTCCTGATGGATCACACACTAATTGTCCAAAACTAACCATACTGGTACTAACTGCTTTTTTTACTAAATGCCCCTGAAGCTGTTCCCAGATGCCCCACACTGGTTCCCATAAAGCTTCACACTGTTCACAGTCAGATCTTTCATTTTAAATTTATACTGGTAGTTAAAGCTTATACTTATTTCTATAGCAGTCACTAACAAAAGCAGCTTACTAGCTGTCAGATGCAGATGATAAGCACGTGTACCAAGAACCCAACATTGAGAATTGTGTCGAATGTGTCGAATTACGGGTCTGGATGATATTGACGGCATTATACGCTCAGTTCATCTGCAGATGTGTTGGCATGTTAGTTTTCACCAAAGTGGGAGAACCTCCAGTAACCTGTCATTAACACAGACGCAAACTCTTTTTGATAACTTATACATCACTGATTTTTCCTACAGTTTGACAAAACCCAGAATAACGCATAACCATTTCTGTCTCTCCTTCCCAGTTTAGGCTTCCCCTGCCGACAGTGAATGAGCTCTCTCCCAGTCCTGCCTGAGCCTCACCCCTTCCCCATCCCCAATGCTCACTCACAGACTAGCTCACGCTGATGGAGGATGTTGGGCTTAACTATGAATGAAATTGTGGATGTTACTGTTCAAATGTTATTGTTCACATGCTACTGTTACTGTTCTAAAGACCATTTCATGGCATGTTCCACAACTTGCTTTTTAATAAACTCTTGTGTGTTATATTATTGTGCCCGTGCTCTCATATTAACAAAGCCGATGTCTGATTAGCGGGAAGAGTCCTGTGGAGTGCGAGTATAATCAGGACTGGGAATCATTTTTTAGCCATTCATTGTTTTTTAATATATGTTCATGCTCTAATTCTGAAGGTTCCAGTTGCTTAAATTAATAGCAGTTCAGAGACCTGATTTTTGTGACAGTGCATGTTGCCCAAATTTATTGATATAGTTTATCTGGCAATTTGGGAAAGCAAGATGAGATTACTGCACGCCTTCAGGAGACGCAATGAGAATGGCTTCATTCATGTTTGGATGTCTCCAGCCATTCCTCATCATCCCTCATCGTTTTCATTGAGTTTTGTTTTTATTAGCAGATTTAGCTGAAAAAGACCATGAACGATAATCTCAGGTGGAAAAAACACCCAACCCTGCACTCAGAATGAAAGGGATATAGACACCAGCCATTTGTATTGAAACCCAGCAGTGATGGACTCTCTGTCTGACAATATAACAGAAGCATATGTAATTTTTATTATATGTAGACACAGAAAAGGCATTAACAACATTGAAGCAATGAGGCGATTAAATCCAAGGCCACTGAGATTGTCCTGTGACTTGATTGTGTGTAGTTAGTTACCGGCTGGTTTAAACCAAGTTAAAGTTAAAAATCCTACTTTAATTTCTCCCATACCTAGTGATGTGGTTAACATGAGACTAAGTAGATGGGCTTGTGTCTCGGTTACAGTTTGCTTTGTGATCGAACAACTCTGTCCTGTTGGTTGTCTTCACAGGGTTTCTGGTAAATCAACCCCATTTCCAGAAAAGTTGGGACGCTGTGCAAAATGTAGATAAAAACAGAATGCAGTGACTTGCAAATCATACTCTATTTTCAATTAGGAATAGGTAACGACAACATGTCAAATTCTGTAACAGAAGTTTTGTCATTTTATGACAAATATATGCTCAGTTTGATTTTGATCCGAGCAACACGCTTCAAAGTAGGTGGTGCGGGCATGATTACCAATGTTGCATCACCTCTTCTTTTAACATCAGTCTGAACGTTTGGGAACTGAAGAGACCAGTTGCTAGTTCTGAAAGTGAAATATTGTCCCATTCCTTCCTGATATAGAATGTCAACTTTGGAAATGGGATTGTATATCACACTCCAGTGTTTCAGCTGTTTTCACTAGCAACCAATAAGAGACCACCGCTACTGGACTTTCTGCTTAGAGCTTTCCGTGTGCTTGCCTTCCTTCTGGGATAAACACTGCACCCTGCTGACCTTTTGTGACCTGCTTTTGGCTTGTGGGCAGGGTGACGCAGGACAGAACCCCAGTGCAGCACACAAGCTAGTCTTCCCACGTCCACTCTGCCGTGTTGCTGTGCTGTCTGCTCTGTGTTAGTCACCATGATGTTTTCTTTCTTCTTTGTTCCTCTAAGCTCTGACTCTTTCCTGCAGTACTTTAATGAATTTAACGATAACTCTCTAACTTGTGGCTGACAGAATCGTGGTGTATACGTGTTGATTGTTCTGTGCCGTTTGTTGCCAACGGTAACCCCATTTTCTTTGGATTCTCGTACTCCTGGGTGTAATTTTTATATCTAACCTGCCCCAGAAGGGGACTGAACCGTAGCAGCATGTGTGTCAGTTTTGACAAATCAATTAAGATGGACAACTTAAGCAGCAAGGATTCTGTGTTACGTTTTTTTTTTCCTCAGAATAAAAGTTGCTAAATAGCGTTCTCAGAAACTACTGAGAAGAATAACGTTTATGAATTTTATAGATAAACATTAAAGATAAACATGACATAAGATAATGACTGTCCACTTAGAATTAGGAGCATAAACTGAAATTCCACTAGGGTAATCTCTGACCTTTGACCCTTGCATTAAACTCAAAAAGCATGGTTGTGCTAACTGGCTGCTCAGTCCATTCTATTAACCTGCCTTTTTGTCTTTGTCTCCAGCTTCTTTTAACGCATCCAAAAGAGGAGATTGCAGCTTCCCCAAGAGCTAGACAGCTCTCCACTTTTCTCCTCTCCTTTTATTTAGCATAATAACAGACTTTTTATTCCATCTATCCAACTCAACACAACCATATGTGGGGCATACATGGTTATTTTGACTAGAGAACACTGAACTTCTCTGTAAGCTACTTTACAGTGCGAGAGTCTGAAGTTACTTCCCTTAAAGAGAGATTCAACACAATGGTCCTCTTACAATGGTGATGGGGTCCCTTGTTGACTTAAAGCAGATCCCTTTGGCTGCCACGGACTCTTTTACCCACCCGTCATGATGTTTTACCAATTCTAGAGTTGCCATTAACAAAACTTCATCAAATGCCATGTTGGCCCCATATGGTCGTAATTTGTTTTCTAACGAAAAACAAATATCTGTGTTTCTATCTGTGTTTCAGTAATCTAATAATTCAGGAATTCATTACTTGTGTTCACTGTAATACATGTCAGTCTTAACTCTGCTTAAGTCTTGACTGAATTGCCTTTTTATTTTGAGTCGGACACCCAAGCATCTTTTGTCTTTTATTTGCCAAAGTTAGGTATTAACAATTTTCCAATCTTTATAAATTGACAGTGATTTATATTCGTATCATATATGGATCTATTTTGTGTATGAATACCCTTTTTGATGTGGAGACTCCTGTAATGATTATTGATTTCAGTGACATTTTTCTGTTTAGCTTTGTGGTGATGTTAAATGTTATGGCATGTAAGGAACAGCCTGCAGCTGCTAAACATGTAACAAACCACAAAGCGTGAAATATTACACTGAAATATCATGCCAGTAGTGTACATTTTCAATAAAACTGTCAAAAATACAAAGGTGTGAGCTTCTTTTATCCATATGAAACCTACTGGTTCAAGAATCCAGCAAAGGAGATGGTACCTCAATTGTGGCATTACCCAAATGGGTTTTTAAGCACAAAAGACAGGATTTGTGAAATTATGGTAATTATGAAACATTACATAAACCATGGTGTACAATGAGTAGCACTTTTACCAGTAGAGTTCAGGGTGTGAGTCCTGTTTGTGTTTTGGATTTTACTGAATGTAACTTACCAGCTTTGTTATCATTTAGTGCATGTTTATTGTTGGACTTGCTTGTGTATTTTTTAAAATTTAGTTTGTGTGCTGTGCTATACTGGGCCCCTTGCAGTTCAATACCAACATTACATTGCAGCCAATTACAGATCTTCAATTCAGTGACTGTCTTGCATTGAGCTCGGTGAGTGTAAACATCTCTTTAGGAGATATTCTGGTTAAAAAGCGCTGCTACCCTATATAATAATAATCATTCTTATTTTTTAAATAATACAAAAAAAATCCATTAGTAAAACTTTTTTCCCACATAGCATAATGTACTCCACTATCACCCAGGGCCTTCGGGTTCCAAAAAAAACATCTTGTTGCTGGTGATATTTTCAAAATGGGACCAGGATCGTTTCATATTTTCCAAAATAACTCATGCCATGAGTGACAAATACTTTTGTACTTGTATATAAACATGAACTAACCACTGTTAAAATACTTAATGATAATCAGAACAGTCTCGAACTACATGCCCTTGCACTTTTATCTGAGTGATGTGCACAGTAATGAATGACAATTAAATACTGGTACATTAAGTGGGTAGTACTAAAAATTGAGCAGGCACCAGGGTACAATGTAGTTCGATGTATTTTCAGTGGGGTTTTCCAACAAGACACACTATATTCTAGCATATCTTAAATCAGCCGAATTTTTAAGTTGTTCATACATAATATCCACGTTGTAACATACCTCCTACGATAGCTCTCCAATCCTCCCCGTTACCAGCCCTGCAATGATAGACCTCCTACCATCCTTGCTATAATCTCTCCTATGATATCCCAGCTATCATAACTGCTACCAAGCCTCCTATTACATCGCTCCTATCATATCCCTCGTACAGCCCTTGCTATCGTCCCTGTTATGATGCCTCTGTTATCTTCACTACTATAATCCCTTGTATCGGTCGCGTGCTGCTGCTTCTTTCCAGAATGAAGCGAGCGGACACGCGGTGCTTCTGAGGCACAGACGTGACGGGTGGCGGCGCGCTTGGGCGAGTTTCAGTACGCCTGCTGGCGCAGCGATCCTGCACGTCGCGGCGCTACGGACCGCACAAACCGCTGAACCGCCATTCCCCGGCGGCCGTCCGTCTCCACGGTGAGTCCCGCCGTCTCGCGGGCCGCTTCGGCCACGCAGCTGAAACCCAGCGACTGAAGAACCGCAACCAGTCGCGAGGGTGGCACTGTGGACCTGCTGAGGTTCTGCCGCGTTAATCATGGCGTGGCTCCGGCGCCGGTGATGCTAGCCTAGTTATCCACCTAGCCTGCAAGCCGGTTAGCCTGTTAGCCGACTAGCCTTGCTAGCCGAGGCTGCGGAGACTGCGTCACTTGGCCAAACCGAGCGTCCAGCGTGCCAGCGCGTTAAGATGCGGAGGACTGCGGAGTTTTCTAGACGCTGGCAACGATTTCTTAAAAACGTGTCGCTTCGGTGCCTGGAGAAGGAACAGAAAACAAAGCCTTAACGTGTGCCCGTGATGGCGGCCGGCCGACGGGTCAATGAGGTAGTCAACTGCGCTGAATGCAGCCCATGATTTAACATGGGTTTTAAAGTGGGGAATTCGGTGTAACCCTAGCATAAAAGTCAGAAGTGGTGTAAATTTAGTGATAGATGATGTCCGTTTCGACGCATTTGGTGTTGATACCCACAATGCTCCGCGCCGTTTAGCATTTCGCGGCGACTCTTAGGAAAAGAATCTGTTTGTTGCGGTTCATATTTAAGCGTATTCATTCATAATAATAACGTAGATACATTCTTTTGCATGCAGGCTGTAGGTGAGAACGCCGTTCGACGGCTTTGAAAACATTTATTGGGCTGACTCAACGTTATTGTTGATGCTTTAATCAAGCGCATTATTGATTTTTAAATAGCTAAGTTATAGGGGAGTGTATTGGGCATAAATAAGGATGAAGTGTGCGTGTGTTTTAAGGGTATTTATTTAGCCATTGACAGCGTGAGTGGAACCAACATAGACTTTGGGTCCCCATAACATAAACATAGGCCCAGATGCAGGTCATTCCCGCAGGCGTATTGGAGTCTTCGAGAAAATGTATTCGTGCATAATTTAAGCAGAAAGCAGACTATTACTCCAAGTTTCCCTCCGCTTGTGTGTGACAGCATATGCGCAATAACTGTTTTAAAGCATGAGATGTACTTCACGTGTTGCCTTGTAGCGTTTAAAAAGCCGCACGATTTTACTACGCTGTCCTATTCAGAATGTTAAAGGTATGACCTGAAAAAGGTGCCGTCTGTCCTTCTCTATGAACCGGAGAGGAGAGCAGCATGTGGTACATAAGCACGGGTTAATGCTTATCCCCTTCAGATCTCATTGCTAGCCAATCATGGATCATTGTTAGTGATAGTCCATACTATCTAGGTACTAGGGACCTCAAAGATTATTTTAGTTTTCCTTTGGCTACATGGTTCAGAAAACATCGCTGAAAGGTACCTTGTTTTTGTCACATTGGGAAAAGTCTTGGAAGCAGGTTGCAATGGTAGAGTTTGGTCTGTGGTGCTCACTTTTCATAGTTCATGTCTTACATAGTAGCTGTCGTCAATTTAGCAAACCGAGGTGTAGCATAGATATTACGGTAACATCGTTGGAAGTATGAAACAGCTGAGACATCTCTCAGCAGTGTAATTTTAATGCAGTGATTGATTAGATGTCCTGAGCCTTTAAGAAGTCTGTCTGCCAACTCTAAACTTTATTCTCTGGGAAGATGCGGTCACTAGGACCCAGGGTCCAATTGAAAAAAATTTGTAGCACTCAAAGCCTGTTGCCATTATTGATCTGTACATCTCTGTATATTTGTCCGATAATTACAATCCCACGATAAGTAGGGAACAGTCTTATATTTCATTGTCATTTCATTATGGGTTATGTCCATAGTGAGGTGTGCTGTTGGCTAAATGGCTATAAGTGACAGGCCTAGAGATGCATGGTTAGTTACTGTAGCTGAACATCTTCACCTCCCAGCACTGACCGGCAGGATGCTGGTCATCAGAATTCTACAGCTTCCGAGTGGCGTGTGAAGTTTCTCCTGCTGCTCCAAGGTTTTATGTTGCTTTGTGGAAGGATTTCAACTGTGGAGCTGTTTTTGTTTAACACATTACTCAGGCGAAGATTACTGACCATTGTGGTTTCCTACGAGGTAGATGAAAGAAGACGGATGCTTACGGTTTTAGCTGTGAATTTTTGGAGTCCGTGCAACATCACGACTGAAGCTCTTGCTTTGTTTACAACATTGATGGAATACAATTGAATTCTATAAAAAAAAATCTAACCCTAATTGGTACCACTTTACAATAAGGCTCCATTTTGCCAGTTGTAAATGGTAGTAGCTCATTAATAAAAAGAAAACTGTTATAACTTGTTTAAAATTGTCTATTAATAATTTACAAATTGTTACAACCTAATTAATACCCAGATTATAAACCATTCATAAACCCTTTATATGGATAACCTTATTGTAAAGTGGCACCCCTAATTTTAGCGGACAATAAAAGGTATATTGATATAAGCAGTATTACGTCGTCCTACATATCATTTGAAAATATCTCCATATACTGTCGAAATTTTATGTACTGCCCAGCCCTAGGCGAGTGCAAAACCTGTTGATGGGTCAGTTTAAAGTCTGATACATTAAACATGAGGATATGCCAAATTTATACTGATTACCAACTTTTGGGCATTAAAAAATGACTTAATATTTTAGCCATACTACTAATCTGCTTATCAAATTGTAGGCGTAAATAAATGTCCAAATAGCACTGAAAATCTGGCGTCCGGCCAAATGTTTTGCCCGTCATCTGAAGCCCTGGTGATTATTGCGCATGCATGATATAATATTGATAAGATATTGCCCGGCCCTAGCAGCAAAGGTGTTTAGGTTTGTAAGTATCACTATAATGTAATGCCTGCCTGTCAGGATGGTGAACACAGCTTTTCATACGACTAGATTACATTTGTGCAGATACTGGGTGGGGATGTCTGTACTAAAACGCAGCCCTTTCTCTGAAGGTATGGCCCACAACTGATGCAGAAGGTGCTGGCAATGGCAGAAGGGCTTCATGTTGGCGCAATGCCCTCTACTCAGCTGGCTGCAGGAGCTGAAGCAAAAAAAAGGCCGGGTACATCAGATGGCAGTGAGTCCCGCCTCCTCCTCCGCCTCCTATTAACTGGTCCGGCTGTGGTCACGATCCCGGGGTGATGTCACTCTTAATTATGACCTCTCGCTTTCAGGGGAAGAACCGGTGAGGAAGATGCCTGTGTCCAAGTTTGGTCCCAGACCACGATTTGAGCCCGTGCACTTTGTGAGCAGCGGCGTGGGCGGAGGAACTATTGGCAGCACCGACGAGAAGGAGAACGAGAAGGACCGCAGGAGAGGGGAGGCGTATGGCGCCAGGCAGAGGGATGCTAACAACCCCAATTTCCACGGAGGCAGGTTCTACGGGTCGCCCGCTGCGTATCCTGCCTTCCGCAGAGCAGTGTCTTACACACCTGACCCCTGGCCTGAACAGGGGGACAGGGACTTGGTTGGTGGCAGCATGACCAGCCTGGGCTTCGGGAGCAGGGGGTCCGCCTCTAACTTTATGAGCCGTATGCAGCAGGACTACATGGGGCGGCCTGAGATGCCCGGTGTCAGGCAGTCTGGGTACCCCTCCCAGGTACACAGGTTTGATGAGTACACGGGGCCTCGTTCCGGTACCTGGGATTCAGGACGGCAGGGTTTTGGGTACCAGGACAGACCCTCATCTAGCCGGGCTATTAGTAGAGTGTATGGAAGTTCATCTTCCCAGCCTACTTCTGTTAATCCTGCTCCCATTACCCAGTCCACACTGGATGAGAAGCAGAGGCTCATTGCCAGGGTGACATCAGCCTTAATGGCCACTTTTAAAGACCCCTCATGCATGAATGGCCCAGACACAACAAACTACAACTTCATTCTCAGCCGCAGTATCCAGGCCTGTAAGACGAACCCAGAGTACATCTACGTCAACCTGAAGGACATCCCACCTGCGGACCTACCCAGGAACCGCAAGGTGCCCTCGGATGGCTATGCCTGTGAATTGCGTTGTCAGTGTGTGTATCTGGCCACCGGCTACTCGGGCAGTAAGAACGGAGCTCGGGACCGGGCATCTGAGCAGGCCGTCAAGCTCTTTATGAAGCCTGTGGAGGTGCGGGTGGTCCAGCGTCGGTACAGGCACACGTACGTTAATGACATGGTGGTATGCCAGGTACATTCCCCAACTCCTTCCTTCCTGCCTGCCCTGCGCAATCCTGAGGAAAAGCCGCCCCCAAGCTCTAGGGGCCAGTACGAGCATGACAAGCGCAAACACTGGACTGAGTTCGTGATCGTGGACAACGCTCACGATGCCATCTGCATACTCAACAACTCCGCTGCCTTCAACCGAATGAAGATAGATTACAAGTTCGATCTCCTGCCCAACAGCAGCACATGGAGATGCAGTGTCTACCTGCAGGATGAGCTGGTGGCCCAGGCCAATGGGAACAAGAAGACCTCCAAGCACGCAGCAGCTGAGGAAGCCCTACGGAAGCTGCGTATGAACCAAGCGGCCAAGCAGCAGCAGCAGTTCTCTAGAGGAAACCACTACGAAGCTCCAGGGGGGCGCTATGGCACTCGCAAGAAGCACTTAAGCGAGCTTGTCATCCTGGAAAACTCTGATAACGCCATCTGCATCATCAACGACACAGCCCAGTTCAACAAGGTCGCAGCTGACTACAAGTTTGCAGTTCTGCCAGATCACCGCTGGAAGTGTGACGTGTATCTGGAGGGCCAGTATGTAGCCTCCGGGATAGGGCCAAAAAAGACGGTGAAGCACATCGCAGCCGAGGAAGCCTTGGCCACCTTACGGCAGACACAGGCTGTGGTCAAGTCCAACCTGAGAAAGGAGGGCAACGTCGATGTCATTTCCCGCAACCAGATCCTTGCCCGGGTTGGGGAAGACACGTCACGGCAAGAGATCAAGGAGGACAACATTGGGAACCAAATGTTACGCAAGATGGGCTGGAAGGGTGGTGGGCTCGGCCGGGATGGGGAGGGCATCGCAGAGCCGATCCGAGTGAAAGAGCAGTTCTCCAGGGAAGGGCTGGGCTTGGATGCAGACAAACCGGGCAATCAGCTTAGCAAGAAGGACATCGAGGACATCATCCGTGAATACGCCGGCTCAGACCGGCAGGACGACCTGCGCTTCTCCACAGAACTCAATAATGATGAGCGCAAGCAGATCCATCAGGTGTCGCAGAAGTACGGTCTGCGCAGCAAGTCCTACGGTCAAGGCCGCCAGCGTTTCCTCATTGTTAGCCGTAAAGTGCACAAGGACCAGCTGATCGACCAGCTCCTACAGGAGGGCCAGGTTGGCCGTTACGAGCTCGTGAAACCTCAGGCCTCGCACTGACTTGACTTAAAACGTTCTAGGATGTCACAAGGCTGCTACAGGAAACTTTGTGAAGCTCGTGGCCAGACATTTATGCTTTACACAAACTAACGGCGTATTCCGAAGGCGTGTGACTTTCGGAAAGCCCTCCGTTCTGTATTCCTCATCCTACAGAAGTGAAGAATGAGTGATGTGCTTACCAGAGGCAAATTTGTATTTATTTTTGTATGGGTCTGCTCTCCTTCTGTCCATCTCTAAAGCTGTCATTCCACTAGTCAAAGTTCAACCTGCTGTAGCTGTTGCCCTTTTGTTCTCGTATGAAGATGAAGTGGAAATGTTATGGTTAGTCTTCTCACACGAGCCACCTTTTACAAGACCAGCTTCCCTGTGAATTGCATTTGAAGTCATTGACCTTTCACCTCATATTAAAGTGACTGATAGCTTTGATGATCAGCTCTTTAACTGTGGGTTGCCTGGGATCTTAACCCAGTTCCCTAGGTAGGTATTCCCTGTAGGGGGAAACTCACATTGGTTATCAGCATGTTAAAGACCGGGCTTGGACCTTGATGTTGAAGATGGAAAAGAGAATAACCTGACATGTGAAATGGCAATGTCATTCTCTGCTGTTTTTATGTTCTCTGTACAAGTGGAAGGTAAAGGTTGTGTTAAAGTCAAGGCTGCCTGTGAGTTGGCCACTTTGATTCCGGTCTGCTGTACTGTCCGTTTGTTTAGTTTCGGTGAATACAGATGACCCTTCTCTGTTTCTACAGCTGTATTAACTATTAATAACAAATAAATATATCACTGAAGCGATTAAGCAGAAAGGCTTTGCTGTGTTGCAAATCTGAACCCAGGATGGCAGCATGTGCATTTGTTGCATAGTGAGGCTGCTAGCTTAATACGTTCATGGCATTTTAGTGCCTGCTTGGGACACAGCCAGCGGTGTTTCACTGCTTTAAACAAGAATCGCACAAAGACCTCTGTTTTACAGTGTAGCTTCCTGCTGCCATGGCTGCAACTACCCAAACCCCATTTCAGGTGTTTTTTTCATATTCACAAGAAAAGAATGTAAACTTTGTTATATGTTTAACAGTGAAATCTGAGTATCTTTCATGTGCAGATGACACTGGAGGATATGGACAGAACAGAAAATTCACAGACCCACAACAGTGCATGAGATTGAAATTGACTCTGGGTGCAGCTGAGCATGTCAGCCATGACCCTGATGCATTACATATACCCATAACAGCACATGTTGAGACTTTGAAATACTTTTAACTTAGGCTGACATTTCCAGTGCAGAGAGAATGAGAGTGTCACCCTAATCTCACCTTGGAAGTGAGCTCAAAATAAATTTCTGGGGCCAATAGGTCTGACAGTCTCTGGAGTTCAGGTGATAGGGACATTGAGGTATTTTTACAAACTGCCAGGGCAAATTCAGATAGGGAGGGGTCAGGCCAGGGCCAGGAGCATGGTGTTGGTTGGGGGGTGAGAATTTGTAGACTGCAATGTACTTTATTCCAGAGAAAGTCATGCCGTGCTTCCTGCGGTCCGGTTGCTAGCATTTGCGGCAGGTCTGCTCCACAGTGGCTGAAACTCATCTCTTGTACTCGCGCTTATTCTCCCAGTCGAGCTGCATGACTTGTCTGGGCTGTTGGAATGTGGCCCATCCAGCAGGGACTGCAGAGCTGGAAGATGTTAATCCCTTAAAGCCTGTATTTCTCAACCCAGTCCTCGCAGACCTCCAGACTGTCCACATTATTGCTCCCGGCCAGCTCCCAGCACAAACAAACAAGAACGCCAAATACTTGGTACAGGTGTGCTGGAAGCTGGGCAGGAACGAAAATGTGGACTGTCTGCAGGTCTCTGAGGACTGGGCTGAGAAATACTGCCTGAAGCAGGGATCCCCAATTCCGGTCCTGGAGGGCCAGTCTGCAACACAGTTTGCAGATTTCCCTGCT
>JAODLD010000002.1:27016388-27030620 GCA_026781065.1 Mormyrops boulengeri | reverse complement strand
GGAGGTGCCCGTGTCGGACGTGTGCCAGTGTGTTGGAGGTGCCCGTGTTGGACGTGTCCCAGTGTGTTGGAGGTGCCTGTGTCGGACGTGTCCCTGTACTGAGCGAATACCTTACAGCCACTCAGGTTATGATCGTTAATGTCCTTTCAAACTCACTTGTGGGACAGTGACTTTCCATCGACCATCTCGCAGCAGCTCATTCAGCAGGTTGTGCATCATATTCTCCTGGTCACTGCTGAGATAAGAGTCCTCCTGCAAGACCCAGAAGATGAAAGCCAGATGACAACCACAGACTTGAGCTGCAGGCTCTGGAAAGCATTTTTTCTTTCTCTCCTGAGAAAGACAGGATGGCAGGTAGCTTACACTGGTAGAGCTGCACAAGCTATCATCGTCCTCTTCATCCGACAGATTCTGAGGCTCCAGGGCCCGGAAGTTTGGCCCCATCTCTGCCTCCTTGTTCTTTCCTTTGAATTTTTTGGTTTTCTTAAATAACTTCCCAAAGAACCTCTTAAGTACCTTCCCAGGGGATACCTTGATCGTTTTTCCTGGTTAATGAGACAATATTCATGCATCGGCCTGAACCCTACACACGTTTATGCATGACCCATAGAAAACAGGTTATGGCTGCTGCCGTAATACAGGCCACAGTGTGCTCCTTTGAAGAGAAGACAGGTTTGCACCTTTTCTATTAGCTTTATTGTCACTGTTGTCTGTGGTTCCTGTGGAATCTGTTGTCCGGAATCTGCAAATATAGACATATAACTTCAACAATAAAGTCAGAAGACCTGGCTGTATTACTGCCCCCCAGTCCATCGTCTTCTTCTTTATTGTGTGTGCAAAGCGAGGATGAAGTGGTTCTCATCTCTCACCTTCTGTCATCTTCTGGCTGTGCCGTTGCTGTCCTCTCATCCTCTGGCTCCTCTGTGGAGCTGCAGGGAGACGCGACATCCAGATAAAGCACCACCAGTTGGTTCAGCGTGTCCGGGTCTGAGAGCCATGTCACCAGTTGCAGCAGCACTGTGGAAGGGTCAATAGCACAAAAGTATTTAATCACAGTTTACTATAACAAATCAGAGTCTCTATTAAGGTCTTCAACCCTTTAAATCAGGGGTAGCCAATCTTATCCACAAAGGGCCGGTGTATATGCAGGTTTTCGCTGCAACTCCCTAATTAGTTCACCAATTAGAGGACTGATTGGCTGAAAAGTCCTCACACCTGGGTTTGAACAGCTGAGCTAAAGGTTATCCCAAAAACCTGCATACACACCGGCCCCTTTGCGGATAAGATTGGCCACCTCTGCTTTAAATAACCGTGGAGAACAAGCCATCAGTCTAAGGTCCAGGCCCGGTCCAAGGCTGTCAGGATTCAGGAACAACCATCAGTCAAGGGGACAAGTACAAATCCCCATGGCTGACCTTTGAAGGCCACAATCTCCTTCAAGACACATCTATAGAGGTCCAGCTTCCACATGGATTCAGGAAGGAAGTTCTGCACAAGAGCTTCAGAACACACCCTGAGGAAGGCCGCCTCATTCTCCCAAGAGCTGAACAGCAGCTCCCTGAAACACACATATTCAGAAAGGGAAATTATTTATATGACAAAAGGATCTTTCAACATGCTGTCCAATGAGAACCAGATCAAACCTAAAGAACAAAGGAACCCTGTTCCTGTACAGAAATCTGGAGAAAAGGCATGATTTTCCACACAAGCCTGGCTCCATCTTCTGAGTACATGCAGCCAAGTACCTGTAATCACTCACATTTACTCATGTTCACTCATACTCATACACATTCAGTTACAGGAACGTGTTTCACTATGGTGACTTTTGGTGAAGTATACTGTTACTATTTCATAAATGGTCCATTTTCCTTTAGTTGAAGGTCTCTGGTCACTACTTGCTAACTCCATCTGGAGGACCTGTTTCAGCACAGTATGTGAAACACAATCCATCCCAGTAAGAAAAACAGCCAAAGAACAGCAGCAGTGAAGATCATGAAAGTCTCAGCTATTCATGAACTCAAAATAGAGGCACACGACCCTCCATACACACAGAGACCAAGTGAAACCCCTGTTGCCAAGGAAACAGTCCCACCTCCTTGCCTCCTTCATGTGGTGGAGATGCCTGGTGAGGATGTGAATGCAACCAGTGCTGACAGCAGCGATGTCCAGGGCACAGACAGTCCCCATGATGCGGTCAGTGGCCAGATCAAGCTCCTGCCACAAGGCTTTATAAAGAGGCTGTTCGTCCATGGTCCCTGGGACCTCTGGGCCAGACAGGAACTGGGAGTATGCACAGGCAAACACTGCAAAAGTACAGACACTCCTCGTTTAGGACAGAATGCAATGACACAAGGAGACAATAAAACTACAGTCATCTTGCAAACAAAAATGACACAGACAGACCACAAGTACATTACACCTGCTAAACCGACAGATGCTACACATCCTATACACAACACAGACTAAACAGACAGACGCCACACATCCCACACACACACAACACAGACACATACTATTTAATAAATGATGTAAGTGAAAAAAAACCAAGGATTGGACACCCAAGACCACTGCCTTTGACTACCACCAGATTCACACAGCACCCGACCCCCCTGACCCCCTACAGCAGGGGGTGGGCCCACAGGAGGGTGGACTCTTATAACTCTTTCGGGTTCTGTCCGGGCAGGGCCCATGGGTAGAGACCCGACCACCAAACCCTACCCCCCCCCAATCCAGGGGTGCCCAAACTTTTGCATACAACTGTATACAGACCCTTGTGCCCCCATTTTCTTATCCTGAGTTTTTGCACTTGAAGTATTGTGAAACCCTCCCTCTTACTGTTTGTATGTTGCATTGTGGTCCTGGGGAAACGCTATTTTGTGTCACTATACCTGACCGAGGCCCTTAACCCCAGTTGATTTCTCATTGTACAAAATTGTGCACAGCTGTCGATACAAGCATCTGCTAAATAAAACTAACACCCACTGGACTTGGTTTGACTTCGAACTGCTCTCACCAACTACACCCTTGCCGCTAAACTACAAATAGCAGGAAGCCTCCCACAAAGAACTTGCAAATATTCGACACTAACTCGCTGAACCTCCAGATAACTGCCCTTATCTACACAGAGAGTGAGAAGTTTGTGGGTTATGTGCTGAAAGATGCAGCCGGACATACCTTGCTGAAGGGACGTCTTGACACTCCGGTACTGTATGTCCTGCACCGGAACCTCTGCTGGGTCACCTTTGTCGACATCATCTCCACCAAGGATGCTTGTTGCCGAGTCACAGAGCTCCTGTTAAGCGGCAAGAGAAGCGCAACTTACTGCGGAATTTCAACACGCAAGAACTTCACATAAGAGACTGACTTCCTGATTTTTAATCTCTAGCAGTTTTAATCGGCAGTGCACTTTCTACACTGTATTTCAGAAGGCACGATCAAGGCGGCATTTTTACTTCTAACACCATATATACTTATCACATTAGCCTACGGATGACACAAATCAAAAAATACATTTACCAATATAACCTGTGCCCATGCTTAGAAATAGAGGTAAATGTAAGTCATGTGCGTAGCAAGGAAGAAGCAGAACTTTGGAGTCTTGTAAGACCAGCGGAACTTCATTCCTCCTTTACCTGATGCCTCTCCTCCGTCTGTGCGCTGCCGTCCTGTAACGTCCTTCTGATGGGATTCCTGAGTGGGGCGAATCGCCACGCCGCACAAATGAATAAACAGAGACAAAAAGCAAACAAAATGAAAAGATACATCTTGCGGGAGAACGACTTCTGCCCCGTCCTAACCCTCGGGCTCCGCTTTATAAAAGCACTTCTAAACACGCCCCCAGCGAGTTTTCCGGAAAGGGGAGTTGGGATACCCTAGAACGACGCTATTTAGTCTTCCTATTTTTTGTCTCGACTCCCCTGAAGAATAATTATTCTAAATCCATTTACTGATTTGTCTCATAGGTCTATTTCCCTGTACATTTCGTACCCAATTTCATCGTGAACACCAATGTTTGAAGTGTGGAAAAACAGTGCTTGTTCTCCCCTCGTTATTCAATACCTTGATTTTGAGAGGTGCTGGTACAGCGCACCGGCGAGTACCGGCACACTTCACGTATCAAATCCTAGAATCGCCCATGTCATCGTTGAGATCGAAAACTAAAAACAAAACTATAAAAGAACAATTTCGAAAAAATTAAATTAGGTAATAAAATGCTAATAAATGAATAAACGAAGACAGCCTGGCCAGCTGGGATATCGGGCAAAATATAGCAGGAGACCGCACACACAAAGCGAGTCTCAAGTGAAACTAGCTGAAATCATGTCGACACATTAAGTTTCGTTTTGACTTTTGAGTCTATTCATAAGACGGTACGTGTATGTGTTAAAGGTTCCCCAGGAAGTATTGCCTCAACTAAAGAGGTGTTCGAATAAGAAATTAGTAAAATGTATCAGCAACAAACAGATATTCATACGTTTCGCCGTACTCCTTTCTGGATTCGACGTTGGATTCGTTTAATCTTCTAAATGCAAATCATTTAGGGAAAAACAATAATGTTCAGTGTGACGAACCAAACGACCATATCTTGAAAGTTTTTGCAAAATAAAGAAATCAAAGACAATTTAATTGTCATATAATTCAAATATCAAAGCATACCACAGGGGAAAAACATTAATTGTTCACGATCACAATAATCTCATCCCTATTGTTTTACTGTAGCCTTAGACGCGTTTTCTGCCGGGGACGCTCCACCTTTTCCGTGCCAGACCCTCCACGGCGTTAGACCGGTCCTTGCGTTACTGGGACCTTAACTTCCTTCGAACACCAAGCGAATCATAATGTGTAACACTGTATGCCATCAATTTCAATGGGGAGATTACATAAAAATACTGTGGACACTGTCACATTATACTAATGAAATAATTTATTGAAATTTGATTTAAAGTTAAGGGAGCGTGAGAGGCATAACTATAAAGATATAAAGCGATACAGGTGAAAAACATCGGTTTCAAAACTACAAAGCACCAGTGTAACTAGTCCAGTTTCGGCGAAGACCGGAAAGCGATACATGTTCCGTGGTCCTGGCCTCTAGGAGGCACACAAGTGCCGTCAGCGTCTTCTAATTCCAGCGTATTTAATTTTAGGATCCGTAAAAAGCAAAATTATATTTTATATAAATCTGTCCGGCCTAGGCTTGCAAATTTTCCAGTAATGTTCCATGAAAATTTTTCATGGGATTTTGGGGAATTTATATTGCACGACCAATGTCACCTGGGGTTAAGGAAAAGTTTTCAAACACGTCCCCTGAAGACGAGAATGAACCAGGTCGTCATCAAAGCACATCTTGGCAGGAACTTGGTGTAACGAAGACTCTTTCCTGAGGCCCTGTCAGTGGCAACAACAATTCTTACAAATCCCTCCCAACATCAGCAGCCTCGGAGCACAACTGATCTCTTCGGCGACATTCACACACAAGTCTGCAACCTGCTCAGAAATGTACAGCGGGAGAAACTGGTGGCAATAAGACCACACTCAGGGCCCTGCTGACCCCCTGCTGAAGTAAAAAGTGATTCTGAGGATACGTATTCTGACTGTTTGAGGATTTATGACTTATTTATAATCCCCATAAAATGCCATATCAAACATTACACCCAGGCCTGGCCAATTCTGAGGTCAGGCAGTGTTCATGTAAGGAGCAGACCAGGGATATATTTCTCAGAAGCTTCTGCTAGCTACTTAGAGTTTGAACCATTCAGCTGCATGGTTCCAACTATATAAATTGCTAACATTTTTAGGAACAGGGCTTTTGGGAAACGTACCCCTGAATAGCCAAAACCACTGCAGGGTCTGCACACAGGTGAGAAACAGAGGTAAGTATTTAGAAGCAGAACTTAATGACCCATGTGACAGTAGTCCAAAACATGCCACTCAAAGACCACATCAAATCCTACCCAATTAGAACAGCTTCCCTCAGCATCCGCTGAGCTATACAGGAAGTGAAACGTGATTATGCTATTAGACCCACCTCCTGTCAACCAGTTTGGTCTGTAAATCACTTGTTAAACCAGCTGCCCCAGAGCTTGCACACTTTACTTTGGCGGAAGGCCGACACGTGGTGACACCATCTCAGTTTACCCGCTCGGCACTGCAGGCAGGTGCTCAGAGCCAAACCATCCTTCCGTCAGCCAAGCGGGACAGCCATTACCTCATCTTACCAACATCTCCTCTGCTTGTACGGAAGCACCGTAACCCACAGTAAGACCCACGTGCACACCTGGAAAACATCAAAAAACGACAGGAGCAGAGCAAGATCGTTTGGTTCATCCAGCAGGTTATTTATTTAAGTGAAGGTTAAAAACAAGCTGACTGCATGACAGGTAACGCTTCAGAACCTGACTGGCTGGGGGAATGACAGTGACAACGGGAAGAGGGACGAGGCGCTCCCCCTGTACAGGAATACTAGCTGGTCCCTATAAATAAGGTGGAGCCTGACAGTCCGTGTGAATGTACAGATATATGTTACAGTCGCAACATTAATGACAGATGACAGCTTAGATGACCTTCTTCAGCTCATCATACAGGACCAGCACGAAGGCCCCGCCCATGCCTCTCAGGACGTTGGACCAGGCCCCCTTGAAGAAAGCCCGGCCGCCCTCATCGCGGGCAATCTTCCGCCAGCAGTCGATGGTGCCCTTGTACATGATGTCGGCTGAGGACGAGAAGACGGAAAATCAGGACCAGGCCCTTTCACCGGACACTGTGGGACCTCAAAAAAGTGACAGGGCAGAAGCAAACCCTGAGGCCACTCACCTCCTTTACGGCCAGACTGCATCATCATACGCCGACGGACAGTGTCGAAGGGGTACGAGGCCAGGCCGGCCACGGCGGTGACGGTCTGAGCAATCATCCAGCTCACGACAATGTGGGTGTTCTTGGGATCTGGCAGCATACCTGAGGAACCAGAGAGGTGTTGTGAGTGTCTAAGGCAGAGGGAACTGTACCAGACGATATCAGATTTCACAAGGGGAATCCTTTCAGCAGCGCTCAGGGTGTCTCGTGACATTTACACTTGGACAGGCCCTGAGCACCTGTCATAAGCCTGAATCATAACAGCATAAACAATGCAAGCTGAGCACTACCACTGGCCACTCCCAGCATCCACAGAAGGGAGTGTAACCTGGGCAGACATACCTTTAGCCGTGTCATAGATGCCAAAGTAAGCAGCTCTGTAGATGATGATGCCCTGGACAGAGACATTGAAGCCCTGGTACAGACCCTTCACGCCATCAGACTTGGAGATCTTCACCAGGCAGTTGCCCAGACCAGTGAACTCCCTCTCTGCACCAGCCTTGCCCACATCAGCTGCCAGGCGGGTTCGGGCGAAGTCGAGTGGGTACACGAAACACAGGGAGGTGGCACCAGCTGCCCCACCGGAGGCTAGGTTGCCGGCGAAGTACCTCCAGAATTGGGTACGCTTGTCTACACCATCCAGGAAGATCTTCTTGTACTTGTCCTTGAAGGCAAAGTTGAGGGCCTGGGTGGGGAAGTACCTGATGACATTGGCCAGGTTCCCTCTCCAGAAGGACAGGAACCCTTGCTCCTTGGGGATGCGGACCACACAGTCCACAATGCCCTTGTAATGCTTATCTGCTGTGATCTGCTTGCTGGCATGCTGTACCTATACACACAAAGAGAGATTAAAGGATTACTCAGAATCGGCCATACTTGGCGGAGAATCGAACCCTGCGAAGAGCATAACTGTCAAAGTAAAGGCAACAGGCAGATGAAGGACCGACGTTTGATGTAAAAATCGTTCCGGACCGGATGTAATAGCATGTCTAGGTCCTTCAATGAACCTTCAGTCCCGAAGAGCACCATCATCCGGCGCCGCACACCTTGACGTGTGCCCTTAAAGACAAAATGGAGGCCGAAGACATTCCGGCAAGGACACGTGGAGTCGACGGTAACGGAGCGCACCCACCGTCTCAATCACCGCCGCAAACCTCAATGGGGACCACGGTCACCGCCCACCCCCCCGTACCGGGTTTAGTCAGAGCTCATAATGAAAGGAAAAGACCGTAGCCATCACCGTGTAACCCAGCGCCAAAAATCCATCCTGACCAGCCTAGGCCGCCGCACAGGAGCGGCCGCCCCGGCTACAATGCCGAAGCTTCCCGTTGCCGCGACCTTGGTCCGTTGACCTCCACATCGACCGGCAGGTTAAGCCGTGAAGCAGGCCATCCGGACCCAACCGGACAAGCAAGCGGGGAAGCCGCTCCGATTGGCCGGCAGTTCGCAGTGCGCTGCTCTGAGGCCCGATAACCCTGTCCCCTCCGCATTCTCACCTGCAACAGCAGCTTCACTCTCTCGATGGGCGCGACAGCAGTCTTGGAAATGGCGGCGGCGATGCCGCCGGCCAGGAAGTCCTTGGCGAAGGAGACGGCTTGTTCACTCATGGCGGGGCGGGACTGCGGCGTCGCTGCGTCGAAATGGCCGACCTCTGCGCGCAGAAAAGCATTTAAGTTGTGGGTTCTCGCGAGAATAGCGTGAAAAACGCTGATTGGATGGAGAGTGCCGAGGCGGAGCCATACGTCATTCACGGGGCGCCGTGAGTCACTGCATAGCTACCGGTTTGTCCTTCTATTCCCATTTAGGGCGTTCGGTTTCTGTCACGTGCCTTTTAACCCTCTCCACGGTCCACCGACAAAAAGAATATATAGTGAAAACACCGTTTATTCACATTTTACCACAAACAAAACATTGTCAAAAGTTTATCCTGCGCCATATTTATTCAAGAACATGGAACATGAAAGATCATGGCCGTGGGCCAGCTTAGTTCCGGGCAAAGAAAATATTTTTGTACACAAAGGGTTTGGAATACGCCTCCAAGCAACGTAAGACTTGCACTGGTTTAGACTACATTATCCAGATCGTTTGCATGATACACATAATTTTTTATTATATATGCACATATTTTCGTCGACATCTTACCATATACTTATTATTAATATTTAAATGCTTAACGTAAAGGAGGACCACCCTATTCAATGTAGTATTCTGTGCGGAGGATCAAACAAACAGAAAATCCTTACGTTGATACACTTGATTTTCATTTCTCTTTATTTTAAGGCAAAAATTAAAACGTTTTCAGATGGATTATATCCGTACCATAAGTCCAGACCCAGAAAAGGTTGAATTTCTCTCACCAGCACTGTTATATAAAATGAGAAGTGCCAAGGATTCCAGTTTTAAAGAACAATCAAAGCGACGCACTGCAGCTTCAAAATGTTCCACTATCAATAACGACTTCATTAAATTTGAACGGTTTACGGTTCTGGAAGAAAATACTCTTACAGTTCAACCCGGCATACTCCAATCACAACACAGAAAATCACCAGTTAAAAGGAGTGTTTAATATTGAAAATATTTGGATTTATATTTAACATACTCAGAAGTTTAATTAACATTCTGTAAATTATAAATTAGAAACCACCATAAAGTATGAAATAACACATTAGTAACCATTGTGTCACATACATTTGTTTCACACATGTGGCACTTCCTGAATAAAATGTACTTTGATCATGATACGTATATACACACACAAGTTAATGTGTAGCACAAAAATAACACAGTACAAGAGTTTTGCATCATGTTTTGATATCAGTGGCTTCCTGCAGATGATCAGCATCAGACCGGGGTCTTCAGGAGGATCAGCAGACCTTTCATGAACTGCAGGGAGGCCAGCTGCTTAATCTCCAGCCACTGTTAAGGCACCATGTGTGGAGGTGCTAAACTTATTTGTCCCGATGCTGCATTTATCTGTTTATTGGAATTCCTCATTTTCCAAGCTGGTTAATTGGTGCACATGTTTAGACGATGCGTTTAATTTTAATGGTGCGCATTGTGGAGAAAAGGAGACCGGCTGTTTATCCCGCTGGCAGTATCGAGATACCTTACCACCGGTCGTCCATGTTGTTCTGCGGTGAAGAGAAACCCCTGTTACTCAGGTACCTCTGAACTTCCTGAAGCTCGTTTGGACCCAGACTCTGGTCCACGCCTGGCGCTGGCTGGAAGCTCAGAGGGGACACGATGTATCCGTTGTGATACAGGCAGACCTGTTTGCAGGCTTCGAAACATGTGAAGAGCAAGCCGAAATAGGGGACGATCTGAGAAGACACAGAACACCGAATCAGCCACCTTCCACCTCTGAACCCCATCAGTGAGAAGAGACCTCAGCCATTCAGGACTGGGGTCTCATATGGGTGAATCTAGCATCAGGCTGACAGGCAGCTGATCTGATATGTTCAGTATTGCGGAGTTAAAACCTCAGCTACTGACTGACTCACAGAATCACTCATGTTTTGGTTTCTCTGTGGAAAGACTTCATGATCAAGACCACCCGCCACCTCCCTGATATCTGCCTAGCTGAGGTTACGTACTGCAGACCTCAGGACATTCTTTCCTCAAGCTGAAATAAAACTTCCAGCTCAAAAAAATAAACTATTATGGCCTGTCGTTAGTCTAATTGAATATTTGAATTTTCAGGCCCCGAGTTTATCTTCAGAGAGCGACTTGTGGCAGCTTCCGGGTGATCATAAAACTCCACTTGGTTCTATACATTCAAGCACACAGTCAGCAAGGAAATGTTTGCATCAACATCTGGTTTTCAAGCTGTTGTGAAGCCAAAAAAGCAGGTGAGGATGTTTTCACACATAAACCCTGGCACAAACGCTACGGCAGACTGCATAACTCAGGTGAGTCCCTCTGGGTACTGTCTTGACATGTGGCAGCCTGATGGGTGTGGCCGGTGAATTAACACTCATCTGGCTGACACCTCAGGATGCCAGAGGGGATAGCAAAACAAGCTCCCTAGAACTGTTTCTCAACTTAGTCCTCAAGGACCCCCAGACAGTCCAAATTTTTGCCCCCTCCTAGCTCCCAGCACATCTGTACCAGGTATTTGGCATTCTTGACTACTTGATTCAGGTGTCTCTATATAGTCTCTACGGAGACTACGATCCTTTAGAGTCTGCAAAACCATGTTGCAGATGTTCTACGAGTCTGTGGTCACCAGTGTCATTTTCCACGCTGTAGTGTGCTGGGGTGGCAGCATGAAAGTGGTTGATGCTAAAAGACTGAACAAGCTGATGAGGAAGGCAGGCTCTGTGGTGGGTGGGGAAGTTAATTCTTTAGAGACTGTAACAGAAAGAAGAACTTTGTCCAGACTTCAGGCCATCATGGACAATACCGATCACCCACTACACAGTGTGGTGACTGAACTGAAAAGCAGTGTCAGTCACAGACTCATCAGCGTTAAGTGCTCCACTGAACGCCACAGAAAATCCTTCCTCCCCACCGCAACCAGACTCTACAATTCCTCCCTCCGTCACTCATCCTCGCAATAATGCGCTTAATAACTTATTGCTGCTACAATTACAAACAGTCCAATAAACAATGTGCAATGCCTTACCTGATGACAATATAACAGTGCAATATATGTTTACCTTATTTTATATTAACGTCAACCTACTGGAGTCTACCTACATGTACAATAGAACTACGATTATACAGTGCAATATACTTATACTTCACATACTGCTCATTCTACTGAATTAACAACATATGCAATAGAACCATTCCGGATAATGTGCAATATAGTTTTTTCTTCTCTTCAAGTTACATTTATAATAACTTTTTACAGAGTCACTTATGTATGAGGTAACATAGTATTTTATTCTACTCTATAGAATTTTTATTAGAGTTCTTTAATTTTATTCAGCTACACTAATCTTTAGTACTTCATTGTATTGTTCTTGTGTGTTGTGCAGTCGTAATGTAAGCAATTTCCTTTGGGATTAATAAAGTTATCTGATTCTGATTTGGCAGGGAGCAAAAATACGGACTGAGAAAGACTGCCCTAAAAGTTTCTCTATAGCTGGTTTGACTGCATAAAAGTTAAAGGGGCACATTGCCTTTAATTAATTTGTCTTGGCTAACAAATTTAGGCAAGTTTTTTTGACTTTAAAATGGAGCTGAAGAAAAATGAAAGCAATATACCCAAATATATTAGACACGCAGGATACTCCAGAGTCATACCTTGGCTGTGTTGGCCATGAGTCCATTCCACAGGGATAGGAAGCCATTGCTTCGGACCGTCTGTCGGAAGCAGTCCAGCATGCCACTGAAATGGACGTCAACACCACCACCCTGCGGCAACAGGGCGCTCTGAGCCTGTGGAGAGGAGGCCAAATGAAGGAAGCTCTGAGACCCTGGGGAAAAACTCACCGAAGGCCTGGAGCAGACATGGCAGTGCTGTCAGTGGCAAAGCTCCTTAGTATTTATTAATAGCACGCTTTCTTATTCTCTGTCTCTTCCACTTATTATTTTGTATATCTGTGTATTTTCTGTCTTGACAATATGTTTAAATTGCATAATCAAGCCACCACTAAAACAAATTCCTTGTACTTTTGTACATAGCAAATAAAAGTCTAGCTTTGTAATTGTACCCTGGGCTCATTTATATTTATATGGAGATTCACAAGGTCTTTGTGTTAAGTACCTCTGAGAAACAGCATCTTTAATAAGCTGAATCAATACTAATGTAAGGAGCTGTATGAGTGAAATAAGGAACATGAACGCTGAGATAAAAGAGCTAAGAGGGGAAGGTATCACAGGGGATGATATGGACGCTGTGGAAGTCTCCAGTTACATTAGTCAGGATTAGCAGATCCCGCAGTCCTCACGATACCTCACACATCACTCTCAGCACATGTGAATTGAGCAAAGCCTGTTCCAACTGGCCGCTAGTCTCCGTTCTCTGGGTTACCGCAAACGGCTGTCACAACACATCATTTCCTTATTTAAACCCACATATTCAAAGCTGAGGCCCATGGGATCAGCTGAGCTGAGCTGATCACCCTAAACCTTAACCCTAATTCTGTGATTGAAAAAGGTTTCAATTCTAAGTCTTTAACATTTGAGGAGGACATAATTTTACTTAACTGATTCATGTCAGAGAGACTAAACTATTGTGAACAAATGTGAGGTGCATCCTGGGAACTGAACAGGCAACCTTCTGGTCACGAGTCACTGCCTTTAACCACTCTTCTGCCAGCTAGTTGTACTAAACTGTTTCCATTTAAAAACATCTAGGTACCCAATTTTAAACCATTAAGTTAAAATGTTCAACTTATATTATCTGTAAGTGCGCTTGCTGAGTATGCAGTAAAGTTGATCGCTGTTCATTTGTCATTCAGTTAAACCCAAACTTAGGTCAAAACAGAAACTTGGTGGTACTGTCAGAGATGAAGTATGCCAGGGCCTGATAAACATAAACTGCTTGAATTTAGTAGGATATAATGTTAAACACAACAGAAGCAAGATCACGCTTTGTCAGTATTTCAGTATTTTAAAATCTTGAAGTTGATCTTATAAAAAATAAACCTGCAAAAATTGTGTATAAAGCCAGATATAATACGTTGCCAGGAAATGTACAGAGGATGTTTTTTGACAGAGAAGGGGACTATAAACTGAGGAGAAAGTTAAATTTGAAGACTCTTAATGCGCGGACAATGGTAAAAACCTGCATTTCCATTTGGGGAGTAAAACTCTGGAACAGTTTTCCAGTGAACCCACAGCAATGTTCAGGCATTAGTCAGTTTAAAAAAACTTTTCGATACATGCTTTTGGAAAATTATGAAACTGATGAACTAGGTGACTGATGGGATATATAATTCTGTTAAATTGTATCCGCATTACAGCTACCATTGTAGTTATACATTTTCTTTAGTACGGGGTGAGTAATGAGGGGAGGTGGGGTAACAAAGAATATGGCGATTCGACAGAGTGTTGAGCATGGGGTAGGGATTAATAAGTACGTACATACTTCCTCCTACTCCATTTTGTATTTAATTTGTTTTTCTTTTTTCATTTTATGTTATTACGATTTTTTTATTTTGTCTGCAACACACACATGTGTGCGTACCTATATAGGCAGGTATGTGTATGTATTGGTTTGTTGTATATGTTCGAAATAAAAGGTTATCATCATCATCATCATCAGGTTTTATGACAAGTACCTTAGAATTGTGAACTGGATTTTGCATCTGCGATGCCACCTAATGGTCATTCTGGGTAATACAACACCTTCGGAGGCAGCGTGTGGCTCAGTGGGCTAAGCCTGTGTGCTTGTAATCACAAGGTCGCCGGTTCAAACCCAGCCTCAGCACG
>JAODLD010000002.1:26991018-27002607 GCA_026781065.1 Mormyrops boulengeri | reverse complement strand
GAAACAGCACAGACACTCAGAAACAGCACAGCCAACCAGAAACAGCACAGCCACTCAGAAACAGCACAGACACCCAGCAACAGCACAGACACTCAGAAACAGCACAGCCAACCAGAAACAGCACAGACACCCAGAAACAGCACAGCCACTCAAAAACAGCACAGCCAACCAGAAACAGCACAGACACCCAGAAACAACCATGTGAGCGTGACTGGAAGGCCCCCACTGAGGGGCTGCTCTCGATAGTCATGGCCTTCCAAAAGAGTCATTCTGATGTTCTTTTTTATTTTGTGTCCCGCTCAATACGCCGTGAGCTGGAGGTGCAGGCTGCCTGATCTGGTTCTCTGTTTGCTGACCTGTGTAAACAAAGCTAGAGAAACGCAAAAAAAAAAAAGAGGAGAAAAGCCAGCGATCTCCTCCACGGCTCGCAGGTCTGAGATCAAATCCCAGAGATCCTGAAACAGATCAAAGGTGCTTAAATAAACAGGTAGATTTGAGCAGATGTGTTCCAGAGATGCGGAGAAATTGTCGCTTGTAATTTGCTAACCTCTCAGGCCAGCGGAGGACAAAAAGGGGCCAGATAAGCCACAGGCGGCATGAATGAACGGCCATTCCTCTGAGGGCCTGAGCGTCGTAAAAGTGAGGGGTCGTAATCTTTTATGACAGGATGCGGTGGCCCCTTTGCAAACAGCGAAAGACCCACAGCAGAAAAGCCTGAAAAGGGCAGAGCCAGGACCCTCAATCATCATAATCACGACCTCGTCCATCACCTGTCACCTCGGGTCATAATACTGGAGGTACATTTTACTGCCCCGCACTTCCCCTGGCCTGTCCTGTCTGCACCATCCCACTGCCTAGTGCGGCCCCCTCTCGTTTCCACCCCGCACTCGCGTCACCTGGAGACGGACCCGCCCAGTGCTGGGGGGCTGGCTTACTCAGGGACCCCCAGTACTGGGGGGGGGGGGCTGGCCAGGCTCCTTCTGTGATTGTGAAGATGGCCTCCTTTCTCTAGCCATACAGTTACAGTGCTGGAGCTAAACTCGAGGTGAAACAAGGCGATCACTCAGGAAAGTGCAGGACAGTGACTCCCACCCTCTGCCTGTCATTTTGGCTAAACAGAGAAGCATCTTCAGCAACAGACAGACCCCCTACTAGGAGCACTATACAAGGTCATCCCTACCGTCAGCCATTAGACTTTATGAGTCACCGACCAACAACTGTCTGAGTGGATTTGAACCGCTTAGGCACTTTTCATTGAATATTCACAGAAAATTCATTCATTCACTGTACAGCCTACTGTGTGATACCATTTCTGAGCCAATACTACGGAATTCCATCTGATACTTTCTCTGGCATTCTTTACACTGTTATTGTGTATTGTCTTTTATTATTTATTGTTACTGTGTATTTATGTCTAAATGTCTTTTTACTGTCTAAATGTGTGTGTTGTGTTATTGTAAACCTGCAATTTTCTTCTGGAATAATAAAGTATCTATCCATCCATCCATCCATCCTTCATCCATCCTCACCTTGGCCCTACACGGTTGCTCTCAGACCCACCATCTGGCTGATCAGGATTTATTCCAGTCAAACTACATTTATCAAACCGATTAAGCGCGACTGACCTAATGACTGAATTATGACCATGAGGACACCCTGAATGGAGTCTGCTGATGTGTGTATCAGTAAGGAGGCTGGTGGAGTCAAAACCCAGCTAGAGGTCGACCCTAAAGAGCTGCTGGAAGTGGCCAGCATCCATCTATCCACCCACAGTAGGGCTGCTGTTAGCCAGTTAACCCTAATTAGTATGAGATTAATGCCCTGTGAAGGGGATTAACAGTCCTTCCCTCCAGGAGTAAACAGTCGCCTATAGTCATGGTAAATAAAAGAGTCACACCTGCATCAAAAATAACTCGTGAAATTTTTATTTAACTATTAGTTTCTGTCTTTAATGATAATACAAAAGGTAAGGATGCTTGTGTTATTCAAAGTGATTGCTTTGTTGGGGCGGCATGGTGGTGCAATGGTAAACACTGTTACTTCCCATACTGGGTACCAGGGTTTGCATCTCCACCATGGCTCCACGTGTGTGGAGTTTACATGTTCTCCCTGTGTCATCATGGGGTTTCCTCTGGGTCCTCAGGTTTCCCCCCACAGTCCAACAACATACTGAGGTTAATTAGAGTTTCCAAATTGCCCATAGGTGTGAATGGTGTGTGACCCATCCTGGGTTGGTCCCTGCCTTGTGTCCATAAACTCTGAATCCCCACAAAGGACACATGGGTACAGAAAGTGGATGGATTATTTCACAGCAGAAGTAGATTAAAATGACCTAAAGACTTCAGATTAACATTTACAGGTGTTTTCATTAAATATCATGGACGTGTCTTTACCCCGGGGCGCAATTTTAACGCCGTTTTCCCGTTATTATTTTTAATTGTTATTATGAACTCACTTTCACGTAACACACTATAAGCCTACTAATCCCAGGGGTGAACAAGCGAGAAAGGTTAGTCTAGTTAGTTAAGAGTATCGTCTTTGAACGGTTTTGGGTACAAACCATTGCTTACAGACACTATAACCAGCTAATGTGGCCAGAAAGCCGTGGAAACCGTCAGCCCCGTCTGGCTGAAGGACCAGGGGCTCATATATTAACACATTATGACCATAAATAACGAGTATCTGCCCACCTATCTTTTAGTATTCGGTGTTTTCATTCATTATTACATTATTTGTGATTAACATAAAATGTTAATCTACTTACCCTATAAGCAACACAGAGCAGAGTAAAGTAATTAAAGTGCTCCAATTACTGAGCCCTTATGGGAATATTTAGAATATTCCCCGAAAAGATAACGTGCCCTCGTCTGCAGGGCATTTATATCGCTTCATATAGCAGATAGGTGAGGTGACACTGATTTTAATGTCACTGGTCAACAAAATCCCTTAAATGCGGACGTCAGAGCAATTAAATCGCTGCTTTAAATCCTACCTGTAAGACTGTAGAATTAGCAGAGATGAATAACAGTAATTTAACTGCCCATAAAATTACTTTATAGACCGGTGAAAGCTAACTACGATACACGTAGGACTAGCTGCGTTAGAGAGTAAAGGTGAAATTTTAAAGGCTTTATAAAATTCAGGCATGTTTTTCCAACGCGATCCAGTGCTGAATGAGCGCCTGGAAAAAAAGGATAGGCCTACTGAACTAGGACTCGAAAGACAATTTAAATTATATTGCTTCTCCCCCGGACCTATTCCTAAACATCTGACGGTAGTGATAATAGTAATATTCGATTAAGACAGAAAAACACAGACCTACAGCAGTGATGCCATTATGATGTTATTTTCGATATATCCTATAAGTCACATAGTAAACTTAGCGAATTTCGGGAAAAATCATTTTATTTACATTATAAACGTTTCCACCAAACGTCATACCCGTATGTTTTTGACATCAAAGTTTAAAATTGTACCCGTACGTATGAAAAAGGGCACCGATGTCTACTTCGAAAGCTCACGGAAGTTTAAAGAGCTTTTTCACATTTGCAGAGGAAGGAAGACAGTGCAATTAAAATGCACCTGATTGCTTTTATTTACAAACATGTAAACACTCGTTCTCGTCACGTACAGAAAATGATGGGCATATTTATATTTTAATAAGTCATATACAAGAACCAAAAATGTTTAGTTCTGGCCCATACAAACATTGTTATCCGCGTTCTTTTAAAAATATCCTATTAAAAGAATCTTTTTCGAAGAGCCTCCAGCATTTTCCATTTGAAATCTCTGTATTGTAATCCACAGCACGGGCTTAAAAGGACTTTGCTCTTGGAATAACTTATAAATCCACGTTAACGGGTCGCGCCGCGTCGTCCTCGCAGCGTGATGGAGTGCTCAGTTAAAGTTGCAAAGTTCCCAGCAGGAGTTTACTGGCCCACAGTGACTTGCTGTATATTCCCAATTGGTGGCAAAGCGTTCATGCCCGGCGGTGGATACAGGGAACCGTGGATATCCGACGGACTCAGCGAGCCGGGCACGGCCAGCGGGCTCACGGAGCCGGGGTCGCTGTGCACCGAGCCGCCGCTCCCATCGCACTGGCCCATTTTCTTTTTGATCATCTTTCTCTCTTTCGCTCTGCGGTTTTGAAACCAGATTTTCACCTGTTGGAGAAACAGCAGGATCGGATATAAGCATCTTAAATAATGCACCCTCCGTCCATCGCACGGCTACTCTCGGGCTTACCTGTCGCTCCGAAAGGCCCAGGTTGACGGCCAGCTCAGACTTCCTCCTGATCGTGATGTATCGATTGTAATGAAATTCCTTCTCTAGCTCAAGCCGCTGATGATCCGTGTAAACGACTCTGTATTTTTCCTTCGTCCTCGTTTTGCCTATAAAGAATATAATGATCATATGATTGATGGGTATAGGTATTGAAAATAAACAACGCCTCTTCAATTGCGAATAAATTCAACTTGACTTTGCAGTGAAAATATTATTAGGGAGTCATACTACTCATCCACGTCCATTTTCCACAACTGGTTGTCTTATATTATTTCATAAACGTTTATGTTTTCTTTAATATAAATAAGCTACTTTAAATGTAAATTCTTTGTACGTTTTCATTTGGAGCTGATGACTTATAAGTGTAAAAATACAGACAAATAAAAATGAATCTTGATTATTGTACGTGATGTACAGTAGTGTGTGTGGACATTGAGTCATGTTAAATTTAAAAAGACAGTAATGCATCATCAAGATATCGTTGATATACTACGCCAAATGATTTAATTAAATCTTTAAGCCATCAGAAAATGATAGCTTTGGGCCTATTTTAAAATCCAGATTTATGTGACTGGGAGTTGCGAGCTTCTCGCTTTGTTGCTCCGTATGCAAATTGCGCTTCAGATGGTCTTTGATGTGACTTTTGAACAAACTGCAGAACAAAGGGCCTCGGAAAAATGAGCCAAACCCCATTGAAGTGTTAAGCGGCAACACGCGTCTCACAAAGGGCTCACAAGGCGATACTATCGCAGAAATTTCTCTGGTCCGCATCAGGTCCGACTTGTTTGATTTACAAACCGTAAAGAGGGTCGGTGCCCTTTCATCTTACAGAAATAATAAAATCTTCATTTTCAGTGCTAAATAAAAATATTCGTATTTAGTTTTGTTTAGGGCTTATAAGGAAGATTAAACATGAATGCGCTATTAATTTTGAGTTAGTATGAATGCCATTGGCGAAATTTTATTTCACTAACGATTCGGTCTTGAAATACCACGAACAAATATATAATAGTTCACAAGCAGTGCATTTTAGTAGGTCGTGAGATAGGCAGTGGGACTTTTTTTAGTAATGACTTTTCGTTTGAGTGAACAGAACCTTTGGCTGTAGGAAAGGGATGCGGTCTTTATTTGCTGTGAAAATCATCGCCCTTTCCGGGCAATATAACCTTTGAATAATGGAGACCGAGGAAGAAACTTTGGTGCATATCAAAGTAAAACCAAGGGTTAAAAGGGGCCGCCGCCTGAACATGACAGATAACACCGAAACCCTGAGACAATGTCGCCCAGGAAAATGGACCTCACATTAAGTTTACGGGAGTAGAGACATTAGCATTACAAGCGTGTCTGGCGTTCTATGCACGAAACACCTACCCGTGCAGATCTACCATAGCACCCATAAAATCAACCCAAAGCACATTTTCACAGGCATCTTATAACCCCCCGATTAACCGTTTGATAAACATCACGTCATGTCTTAATACCGAAAAGTTCACGTATAATTACTTTTCAATGCAGTTTTGTTTCCCAGTTTCATTATTTCACAATTAGGCCTAACTTTGTTGCCCATATAAAATTTCTGTTTATTGGATATTTTAAAAATTACTCATCAACGTAGTATTGGCCTATTCCATATATATTCGGAGTACAAAATAAAAAATGAAATATTTTTACTTTATGCATGCATTTATCGAACAAACATGCACTGTACGTAGATTTGCTTATTTGACCAGCAAAATTTAACATTTTAATTTAAATTACATTTGATAGGTACTTTTAAAACACACAAGCAAATTCAGTCTAGAATTTTCGTTATTTTACTTATTATTTAAGGGGGCCTAAAATACGTGAAATTCCAATTTAATGTACGTATTATGTGCTTGATGGTATCATATGGCACACAGGCTATATTCTTATGTAGCACATAGGCATACTATACAGCTACATATAGTCCAAAGTAATTATCTTACTTACACTTTGACAGTTTTAACGCGACACTCCGATTCAGGACAAATGAAGTCGAATCAGAAAACGTTATGGAAAAGAACAGCTCTTTTTTCCTACTTACCGGTAGAAGACGATTGGACAGTTTTGTTCATCCACTGATACGAACTGCGTCTCTCTCTTTCTGGGGACAGTTGCGCGACATTAATATTCTCTGGTGGCTGCTGCAAAACTGATGATCCGGCCGGGTGCATTGAGTTATAGTCGGGGGAACAGTACGGGACCTGGCCGGGTGATGAGGTGTTCATGGGTGTAGGTACGTTATTAGGGGGTCCCAGGCCGTAGGCGCCCCAGTCCTCCCTTGGTGCGCCGTAATGAGAGCCCCAGGCCCCTGTGGGCTGCGTGTGATTCTCCATGTTGGGTACATGGTGGTACCCCGTGAAGTCGGAGTACTGCGCGCTGGGCGCAAAGTTCTGCGGAGGAAGATTAATGGAGCGCCTCATAGGTCCTTGGTGGTACATGCTGCTTTCTTTATCCACAAGGTAACCCACGTACATTATTCACAAACACAACAGCTAAATATTTTTATGGGGACATAATAGCTACTCAAAAGCCAAAGGTCTTACTGCTCCCTCAGCACCTTCTGCGAAATGCCTGTAGAGTAGTCCAGTGCGGCTCTGCAGATTGATAGCGCTGCGACGTACTTCCAGATGCGTCTCAGTCGCACATGATTAAGGTCTGTTGACAAGGTGCTGCTGGTAAAGGTATAGCAAGGCCCGCCTGACGTCAGAACGGGCCCGGGACCCATGACATTTGCATTCAAATGACGAATCGACAACCCCGCCAAAATGCACCTCCTATATTCCCCAGTACCCCTGTTTTACGCACCCCAAACCTCTAACCAGTCTGCGTGGTCCAATATTTAAAAGACGCTGTAGTCGCAATTCCAATACTTTAACTTTACCCCTATTTTAATTCAATTGATTCCACTGGTGGTCACCCTGATTTAATATATCGCTCACACACACACACACATATATATATATATATATATATATATATATATGAAATATATACTGTATCTCATTCATTAAAATTCGGCGTATTCATTTTGTAATATTATTGGGTTTTTAATTTGACAGTATTTATCGAAATAAACTTAGGTCTTTATAGTGTTATCCTTTAATAAACCTGTATTAAAACTTAATCTTAAACGCACAAGTTTACCGTCACATAGAGAGTAACAGTTATACACGGTGCTTTCTGTAACTGTTCCCTGGTCATATTTTGCAAGAATTTCGTGGCATTCGCTTTCGACCCGCTTTCATGGGAACGCGATGCATCCACACTCTCCGGGCTCTTGAAAGCCTCCGAGTATTTGTTCAACGTGCACTCCTGCAAAAGAGGTGAAAAGTGACGCTACTCGATGCAGTTACGGCGGACTTCTCACTTTCCGCCTCCTTCTCACCTCACCACATTGAGGTCGCACTTCCACAGCTAATTCCGGTTGGAGGGAACCTGGAATATTACTTGAAATGCACGGGCAGAGCACCATTTTCACCATAGTAAAATGCGTTTTAACCCACCACCAGTTTACATGCGGACTCCTGCAAGGTGCCATCAAATTAGGGCTATTTGTAAAGTACTTGATTGCACGAAAACTCTCAAATACTGGAAAGTGAAAGTTTTTCCATTTCATTATGGATTGTGCCTGGTTGCTACTCTTGATAGACTCTACATGCGACCATAACAGCTGGAAGATGGATGGAATATATAATAATTTTATGGATCTTATCCCCCCTCCCCCAGCTGGCCTAAAAGCCAAAAAATCTGACATGGAAATTTAAAAGCTTTCCATGATGCGAGGATATTTCACATATTCATTTCATTTAGAATTTTATGTCGTTAAAATTCGGTTTTTAAATCACATTGGGCCTATATGTACATATTTAGCAGATACTTTTGTCCAAAACAACATACAAGTGAGGCAAATAGCACATCACAAACATAAATGCTGTCAATTAATCAACTATAGGCTTACGTACAGCTAGGCTGAGCTTCCAGCGAATGCCCAAGTACAAGTGTAAACAGAGCAGAAGCGCAACATAAGATCATTTAGGGAGCATAAAGAGGCATCCGACTAGTATAGAAATTAATAAAACTAGGACAGCATTTTCTTAAGGGATTTGTTAACTGTAGAATACGTGGAATATGCATTTTATTTCTTCTCGTCGAAAATGTAGCTATACCATTGCTTCTAAAACGAAGATACGCTTAACTCAGTTTGACTTTCGATTGTCACTATTTTTGTTCGTAGTCAGAAATACGTAAAAGTACAAGTATTATAAACCACATATTAACATATAACAATACAAAGGAACTTCCGTGCTGCGTCAAACCAATGAATCAATAATGTTTTCAATAATGTCTTCATATAAATGTTACGGTTAACCACCTTGAAATTACGTGTGATCACCGAAGGTCATCAGAAAATATCTACAAGACTATAACATGAGATCATAACTCTTGGGCACATATTTATGCCTTAGAATAACCGTTTAAGACATTAATTACATGTTAGGTTTGAACTCCCTAAAATTGCCACTACACATTTTAGCGCGCATATTTAGTTCATGCATTTCATTCACTTAGTTAATCAAATCAAATCAAATAAAAAACTTTATTTGTCCCCGAGGGGCAATTTGAGGCAATATGAGGCATATTGAGACATACGAGTTAATGTCAGACTACTTCCTTCCAGATTCGTTTGGTATAGGCCTATGTTAATTATTTAAAATTCAATCAGTAAAATAATCTATCCACCAATTTCTGGCTCCATAAGTAGCTGAACAGTAAGTGTATTATTTATTAGAAGCCTGACTGTAAGCAAGACAGACACATTGCCATACACTGTATTATAACATAGCCCTACCTAGACCACATCCCGCCTACCATAGGTGGACCATGTGGCCGGAGTGGTTAAGCGTTTTAATACTGTCCCCGTGTGGGCAGGCGACATAACTACAGCGCACGAACACAGTATGCATAGAGCTGGAGGTACTCGAAAATGTAACGCATCATGCCCAGAGATAAATAAGGCATTATACTTATATATTAAATACATATATTTCAAGTCTTTTTGTTCTTATTCTAATTCGTGTTAGTAACTTGTCATTGACTTTATGTAGCGCTTTCTTGGATCCAGGGGGACGCAGTGATTAGCACGTTTGCCTCGCACCTCTGGGACCAGGGTTTGAGTCTCTGCCATGGCTCCGTGAGGGTGGAGTTTGCATGTTCTCCCTGTGTGATTGTGAGTTTTTCTCTGGGTACTCTGGTCCCCCCCACACACATTCTAAAAACATGTTGAAGTTAATTGGAGTTACTAAATTGCCCAAAGATGTGAGTGGATGGTGTGTGAGTGTGCCCTGCGATGGGTTGGTGCCCCACAATGGGTTGTTCCCTGCCTTGTGCCTATAGGCTCCAGACCCCCGCAACCCTAAATAGGACAAGCGGTTACAGAAAATGGATAGACTTTCCTGAGATGTCACTGTTCTTAATGCACTCTATAAATAAATCTGATATTTGCTGTATCAGTTGTGTGTGATCTTGTAAAAGTTAGTCAGTTGATCTGAATTTTCTTTACATCTCAGTTACGTATATATTCTGATTACTACCAAGGTGGCAAATTATGAACTGACCGATTATTTCTGATTATATGTTGTCCACACTGTGCAAGGTACATCTGTACAATCAGTATGCAGAATGGGATTCTGGACGCTTCCGAATCAGCTAATAGGAGGGGGCCTTTTGGGCTGGGGAGCTGATATTCATGTTGATGTCTCATGACAGCTGGAGGAGTCTCTGACTGAAGTTCCAGTTTGTTCAGCCCCCCAAGGTCAGGGATGTTCTTGCACAGTCCTTACACAGAAGAAGGCTTGAGCAGTTGATTGCACAGTGCTGCCAGAAAGGACACATGGTCAAATTTTGCACAAAAAAAGGCTCGTTCGCTGCCTCAGCAGCCACAAATGATGGGAGACATTTTTGAATGGTCAGCAAATGCCTGCCGCCACTGATGTCTTACTTCTGTCCTAAATGTTTTAAATTGTCATTTAAACCCTACAGCTGGTACTGCCTCAGCTTCAGTCCCATCTTTGGCCTGCTGAGGTTCCACTCAGTTGCCTTCTGGATTGACAATGACCCGCTAGATTAAGGGAAACATTCCCAGTTTGGGGTTTGTGTAAGTTCATGAACATGTTCAGTGCTGCCTTAGAAAGTCACAGCTATCCGTGGAGCAGTACTTCTCAGTTCATCATGACTTGGTTTCACAACTTGGTTAGTGTGCATGCTCACACAGAGTGAAAATTCTCCAGCAATGTCAGCAATATGTGGCAAACGTACTCTTCTGTGATGGCAGCTAGACGGTAGCTAGTTTCACAATATTTATGACGGGTCCCAGAGATCATAATTTTGTCATATCAGCAACATTGTAGCTGACCAGCTTGAGCTAAATGAACTGCCATTTCCTCTTTCGTTACTCGAAGTCATCTACCACAGATAACCCCAAAGTAAAAACTCTAGTCGCCTTGTTCTGACCACTAGAGGGCGCTACTGTTCCTCACCAGAAACTTGGACCTTGGCTCAGGGACCATCCAGTATTTTTCATAATCTCCCTTCAACAGCGTCTGCCCCTTTCATGTCTTTGAATTCACCATTACCTTTTACTTCTGGAAGCCCAGCTGTAGAAATCCATATTAATCTGACAAGAATCTGCCTAGCATCCCACCCAGAGTGACCCCTGCCTTGTTCCCTCTGCTGCCTGGGATAGACTCCAGTGCCCCATCACCCTGACCAGGATATGCAGTTAGAAGATGGACGATATTAACCTGTTTTAAAATTTTTGTTGACCCATGGAAAAATATCCACATAATATCAGACAAAGTGTATAAATAAGAGAAATAAAGGGGAAATTAATCTTGTATATAATATAATTACAGGACGCATTTGATTGACTTTATTGAGTTTTGTGCAGAATAGCAAGGCAGGAGTTTCTGCAAGTCCAGAGCCAATGACACACTGCATATAAAAAAGAACTTTCATGCATTTTAGGTTCATGCACATCACTTTCGCCATCAACTGAAACAACCTGTTTTCAGAAGAGCTGTGCTGGGCGCTCCAAGCTTTCCAAGTGTCTCTGGGTGTCATACTTGTGACGTCTCCAATGAGTGTTTGATCGTTTGAAGTCATTAGCGTTTGTGTACAATGGTGATTCTTCTGCCCTCATTGGATACAGAGTTCATTTATTCTACTTAGCAAATGCTTTGATCCAAAGCAAGATACTTTTGCTTTGAGAAAGCAGGGTCAGAT
>JAODLD010000002.1:26963132-26978586 GCA_026781065.1 Mormyrops boulengeri | reverse complement strand
ATTAAAGCCTATGTATTAAGAATGGGATGTCATTAAAGTTCATGTGTGTGTAAAGGCAGGTGTCCCAATACTTTTGCCAATATAGTGTATCTAATTGATACTGCAGTAAATACAAAAAAACTCCAGATTTGTTACAAACACATTTACAAGCTGCTCAGCTTGCTGTTTGGATTCTTGATAAAACTTGCATGACAAAGCTAGCATCATAAAATCATCTGTTAGGTGAGATGAAAAATAATTTTGATATTCTTGTTACAATGCTAAAAACCAAGTTAAGACTATGCTTACATTGTGTCTAGACTGAAGTGGGACTATTACAGTTACATGCGGCAAATTGGTTCAGTGTGAGCCATTGCAGTGCCTTGCCGTGAACCAGCCAATCAGACCAGAGCTAATAAACATATTAATGAGCCCCCCAAATAAGGGAAAACAGCCGTTTCATTCTAGGGCCAAAATCATAGGGTTGTAAATGGGCCTGTAAAACCACTTCTGGACATTTTTCGACCAAACCAAGTTCGCATACCTTCCATGTAAACACCAGAGAACAATTTAGAAAAAACATTCTATGGCACCTTTAGCAGGGTCACGTTCTGTAGCCGATAACACTATTATAATTTTGATAGGCAGTTTATTTCTCAATTTTCACCAAAAACAAGATGAGGAGGAGTTCAAATCTGTGCAGACATTCAGCTCACGAAACAAGCCGCCTTCCTTTCAGCCTGTGAGGCGGCTTTGAAAGACAGAGCCAGAGGTCACTCAGAGGTGGATAGTCTTCGTCCAGAAAGTAAAAACCCAGACCAGCATTTTGTTTCAACCGGCCAGTTGAGTATAAAGAGTCACAATCACAGAGTACTCAACTGGTTGGTTGAAACAAAATCCTGGTCTGGGTTTTTACTTTCTGGACCTGAACTATCCAGCTCTGCCTTCAGTGTTGCCTAACCAGCCCTGGAGATTCGTACCTTTCGGGACGCCAGGAACTCCATGCCTTTGGCCACTTGAAAGCTGTAGGAAATAAGGTCCTCCATTGTCAGAGGCCTTCTGCTCATGTCCTCTGGCTCTGTGGACACAGCAGGGATGTTGTGGGGAAGTATATGCGTCAGATCAGATTTATTTCGGGCCGTGGGAAATGGACGTCAGTGTTGGGGCTTCTGGTGACTCAAGGGTGCCCGAGTAAGCAGCTCATCAAACAAAAGAACACACACCTAATGGGACCAGTGCGGCGTACAGGTCAGTCCAAAACTGAAGTCAGACTGAATGCAATTCGGGAGGATGTTGGGAGTAGAACATGGGTCAGCTAAGCCTGGGGGGGAGGGCACTGCAGGGAGGGGGATGTACGGACACAGAGGCTAAAAGGAAGGTTCCAGAAGGAAGGTGCTGACAGGTTGTGAGTGGTGCAGGGGGCGCCATTAACCTTCTTCCTCTTCTTCTGAGTCACAGCTCTTGTCCTCCACGAAGCCAGAGCTGACAGAGCTCCCCGTGCTGGCCACGCTCTCCAGCCTGCGCTTGGGGGGCTCTCTCAGGTCGCCTCCTGGGCGCGGGGACGCTGCCTTGCCATCTCGGCTCTGAGGGGCAGCGAGACACAGATGCGACAGGAAGTGTTTGGGCTGAAGCGGCACAACCGAGCGACGCCGACCGCTGCCACCCCGGCTAGGAGGTTTACCTTATAAATCACAAAGTCTCCTCTCTTGCTCCTTAAGTGGTTGGACAGATTTCCATATTTACAATATTCCACTATTACCATTAAGGGCCCTACAGGGGCACAGAACACATGGTCAGTCAACAACAACTGTATTTTAAGAGAATTTTAGCAGTTCTTTTTCGATTTAAATATTTTCCCAATGTCGTTGAAATAAAAATAAAAATCTTTGTATGCAGCAGCATATACCGAGGCGGGGCCACAGGGGCAACTAAAACTTGATTGAGTGCCCCATCTCCTGTCACTCATTGACTCAAAGCATATATTGGCTGATGACAAAGGTTGGCCCCTCCGAATGAATTATGGGCCCTATTATTGCCCCTACCTCAAAAAAAATCCTGACCGCTTACCTCCAGGTTTGGTGCATGCCCCAAGCAGGTTGACCACATTCAGGTGATGTCCAATATGGATCAGTATCTTCAGTTCAGACATCAGGGCCCGACTCTCATTGGCTGAGGCCCCCCCTGTCCAACACATAGAGTGGTGTCACACCATTGGCTAGGAAGGACTTCTGGGTTGAGATTTTATGGGCATATAAGGGAATTTCTCTCAAAGTATGTGACAGGAAATTTTTATAAACCCCACTGTTTTGGCAATGGTGAAATGAATGGTGTGTGAGTGTGACTGTCTTTTGGCCTCATACACTTTCACAGAATTATATAAAGACCAGCTTAGATTGCTCATTGAACTGTATTAAAAAGTCTTCAGACAAAAGAAGACAAGCACTGTTTTAATACAATGTGCATGTGGAGTCAATGTATAATTTAAATTGCAAACATTTTTTTCAGATATGTGATGAATGAAGTGCTTTCGTTTATAGAAGCTTATTCATGGAATGCAGAGAGAGCAGCCCTGAGATCTAATGATAGCATACAGACTCTGGGACAGCTGCAATGTGTCATAATGACACAAATGCAAACCATAATAACAGGGACTGGACTCATTCACGGTCTCTCTGAAGAGGAAGATGCATTTTATCTTAAAACGTTGTAGGGAATCTGGATGCCCAGATCTGGTGGCATGTCACCAGGCACTAAACCATCCAGAGTAAAAACATTTCATCTTCTTATCAGTGATCACTGATCTGCCTGATGACCTCCGGCTTGATTGCTCATGGCTGGTTGCTGTGTAGCCAGTGTTTATTCTGGCAGCTTGAGAAGTCATTTAAGCACTGGGAAATCGATACATCGCTTGAAAGAAATATGTTTAAAATGCTAGGACAATTATTATTTTCTGATCATGTTGTAAAGAATTATCTAGTTTCCAAACTATTGGCCATGGGAAGAAATTCTTTTGATTCAAGTTCTCTTCATTGGCTGTAAATTTACTGAGCAATAACCGATTAGGGGAGACTTGGATTTTGGAATGTGAGACGTCAGCAGTCATAAACCAGTAGGGGGTGATATTGGCTCTCAGTCAATAATATCTAAGGGCCCTCTGCGTAAGATGATTCATAAAGCACATGGGACACATTCACGCTGCCTCATCTGCACAACACACTTATGAATAACGCAGGAAGCCCAGCTGACAGCGGTGCACAGGCTCTCGGCACGCCTGCATTTATCACTGCGCTCCCATTCTTTCTGCGTTAGATCAATGAACCCTCATACAGAGTAATAGCATAACAAACGGTGGCACCTTTCAGCATTTTGACGGCGACCGTCATGCAGGTGGAGCGCTTGTCGATCCCAAAGGCAGACGCCTCCACCACCTTTCCAAAAGCCCCATGGCCCAGCGTTTTACCTGTCAGGGAGAAGGTAAGAGCAGCTGAAAGCAGAGCCCCGCTGTGCAGCCCTGGGGGCTGCAGGGCGTCTGGGCAGCGGCGGCGAGGCCCCCATCGGTATCGGCTGTTCACACTGCGTCATGGCCAGGGAGCCCCCATATACACAGACACAGAGACACACCCACGGCACAAACTGCGAGCTTCCCAGCGCTGACGTCATTGGGGCGTGTGCTCACCTAGCCTCAGGCGGTCTCGGGGAAATTCCCATCGGGTGCCATCGTAGGGCAGCAACTCGCACTGCTCATCCAGGGGCATGGTGATGGACAGGTAGCCTGGCT
The DNA here is from genome assembly GCA_026781065.1 of Mormyrops boulengeri. Lineage (NCBI taxonomy): Eukaryota > Metazoa > Chordata > Actinopteri > Osteoglossiformes > Mormyridae > Mormyrops > Mormyrops boulengeri. The sequence continues at coordinate 26,974,829 of JAODLD010000002.1, read as the reverse complement.
CCATGTCCGCATAGCTGGGCTGGATGGGAGGACAGGCAGGGAGAGTCAGGTCAAAGGGTAGAGACTCCTGCTGTAATAGTAACATATATAAACAAATACTGACAGTAATTAGTCATTCTGCCATTCCTTATTTGTTACTTAGTGCATTTCAGTCTATCAAGAGGCCTCTAGGAAAATTAGATATTTTAAAGAATTCAGATTGTGCCACGATATGCTATAATTCTGTCTTCGTTAAGGTGGGGGGTGGGAGGGGGACAGGTGCTGTAGCTGTACCTTCCTCAGCTTGCGGATAATGAGGGTGAGGATCAGCCAGAGGAAGCTGGCCGCCGCCCCGGCGCACACCAGGATGATTACCTCCGAGTTGGGCTTCCCATCTTCACCTGGGGACCAGAAACATTACTGCATGTCCGTAATTTCCAGTTTCGAAGTCACGTACATGATTATACTCGGTACAATGTGCAGGGAAATGTGAAAGACTGTGAAAGAGGACAAGACACGAATTAGCAGATATTACATCAGAGGTTGAAAGTTCGGGTCCCGAAAGTACAAATCCGGACTACGATTTTGTTTCTACCAACCAGTTGAGTACAAAGTCACATTCACAGAGTACTCAACTGGTTGGTTGAAACAAAATCTTGATCTGGATTTATACTTTCTGAATCTAAACTTTACACCTCTGCATTACACATAAAATTATGGGTAATTGATGCTGGACATGCATCAGTGCTGACCTCTGCTGAGAAAAGCTATGTCCGCACTCTTTCAAAGATCAAAAGAGCGGATGTAAGTGATGGGCTCCGGCGGCTGTTGAGGGCGGTCATGCTGGCACTCACCCAGCACGGTGATGAACGCGGAGGTCCTCGCCTCGCCCTCTGCGCTGCTGGCCAGGCACTCGTACATCCCCTCGTCCTCCTTCTTCACCCTCTCGATGGTCAGCATACCGCTGGGGGTCAGGGCGATTCCTGGAGATTCACGAGCGGCGGCGTCAGTGGAGGGGGGGGGCCGCCCTGCATCTGCTGCTGATTCAGACTGGCTTCACACGCGCGGTGTGGGGTCACGCACAGCAGCGTTCCAGCCAAACTGACATTCTTATGCTTCGCTCCATGAGCTACAAAGCCCTCAGCTATGCTGCATAAACAGCCAAACCCCAGCGCACACACTTGGTTCTCTGACAGCCTTTGCAAAAAGCCAGTAACTGCAATCATAAGGATGAAGTCTATTATCTGGAGTTCACTAAATATGTGGACATAACAATGCATTTACATTTATTTAGTTGATACCATTTAGTTTTATCAAAAGTGACATACATTTTTTGTGAAAGCAGGGTCCCTGGAACAATTGGGGGTTAAGCTCTAGCTCAGGGGCCCAATGGTGACATCGCTCTGGGATTTGAAACAGTGACCTTCTCACCACAGACACCTTATCCTATGCTGCTGATCCACACAGTGCACCCCAAAGCGGACAGTAGGATACAGTCTTAAAGCTGTTTCAGATAAAAGCATCTGATATCAGGGACAATTTGCACGTGCAGATTTTACCGTCTTAGGTCTTAAAGTCATGGTTTTACGTCTTTATTTATATTCTGTTACTTTTCTGACCAAAGAGATTAATATTCCACCTGTGCATGACCCACGCATCATAGAACTGAAATGGAAATAAAGTGACTGACTTTGATCAAGATTTGATATATGATTTTAAATAATGCTTATGAGGAGCTGATTAAAATGCTATGACAGCCCTTCTGCAGAATCAAGCTCTGAGCACCTACAGACAGACAGGCAGCATGCGGCCGGATCTGCTCATTACCTGGTGCCTCCTGCAGGGGGGTCCCGTCTTTGAGCCAGGCGATGTGGGGGGGTGGGACGCCGTGGGCGTGGCAGACCAGGTTCAGCGTGCTGCTGGCGTTTACTGCCTGGCTGGTCAGGTTCACCTGCACCCACGGGCATCTCCTGGCTGGGGAGGTACATCCCAGTGTGGGTGTCTATCGCGTCACTCCGGAAACGCTCCCGGCTTCTCCGGTGGCTGTTTGCGAGCGTTAGCTAAGAGCTACGCCTCTTGGCATGGCCAGGCCCCCGCTACGGTTTTCCCAGAGCCGTGTGAGGGCTTATTTCCAGGAACAAACACTAACACAATAAATGACTAATTACACTTAAGAAATGCTGTGAGGAAAACAACTCCCAAAATAGACACCACATTTGCTTCATATTAACAGTTCTGCTCTGCTAAAAATATACGACCTTCCTGTTGCCCTTAAGAACAAGCTGGAGTGACTCAAGTCTCTCTCTCACCTATGTTGCAAGCTTACCCTCAACCACCAGCTCAGACTTCCTGAGGATGACCCGGTGGGTGTAGCTGTTATGCGCTCGGCACTCGTAGTCCCGGACATTACCCCTGGGCACACTTCCAAGAGCGAGTGGCAGGACAATGGAGCGCGGCTCAACCTGCAGCGTGGTGTCGGCGACGGGGACCGTCCCATTCTGCGACCCGTACCAATGCAGCTCCGTGTATAGGTACCGCGTGGCCCGGCATGCTAATGTCACATTGTCCCCCTCGATGGCTTTCTGAGGCTCTATTCTGATGCTCTCCACGTGATCTGAAGGAGAAATTAATGGATAAATATAGGTGTTTACGCCCAGTCGGACAAATCCACAGGCAGTTTCCAGTCTGAGGAAGATGGTGGAGAAAACTGAACTTCATGTGGCCTGGACGGCAGAACAGGAAACACGCAGTAATTTCCAGTCTCATCACTGATAATTGGAAGCACATTGTCAGCAGACAGAGCTGGCGGCCAGCGTACGGCAGGTCAGTAGGAACCAGACAGCTTCGGGCCTTGGGGGGTGGATGGTTTGGGACGGATGCCTATTTACCTTTGTGCCTGCTGTCATAACTCCAGAGCTGACCTCAGCACCCCCTCCCACCGTCACATCTGTAGGACTGACGCTTGCTGTCAGCCCCACCCCCACCCAGCTTCTGCGTTTAACCATCATGGATCCCTCTCCAGGTCCCAGAGCAGGACCGGTCCTTTGCTGGCTGACATCTAAACATCCCATCAGTCACATGACTGAGAGACAGAAACTACCAGACAAACCAGAGCATGGCAGAGAAGCTGAATGTGCCCTGTGGTGTTATTGAGAGCCGTATGACTTTTCTGTTTCATAGTCTTTAGGTCTAAATGTACGCTGGCTGTGGAGGGAGGGGGCAAGATGTTTTCCATTAGCCCCCTGAGGACTCTCTATTGCGTGGTGCACGCATTCCTCATTTTGTGGCTCATTTTCACGAGTGTGGGTTTCTGTACAGAGCGTGGCCAATGTAACACAGCAAGACCGGGAAAACGCCGTCCCATACATGAACGTCACAGCTAGGGGGCGCTCACCATCCACGTAGAAAGGTGTGCTCCATGTCTGATTGCCGACTTCGTTCCAGGCCAAGCAGGTATAGCTCCCGGACACTTCGGCTGCTGCCACCACTAGTGTGCTGATGGTCTGCGGCATGGCAAAATGGCAGAGTCAGTCACTGGGCTCCTCACCAATGCAAACTGATACTGAGTGATCATCCCTGACTTCTGACTATTTGATATAACCTCAGTCCACATCCGTAAGACTCCTTACAAGGAGTCCTCTTCCATTACTCTTCATGGAAGCTGATCCATAATTTAATGGTTAATGTTTAATGACTAAGACATGATAAAAATTGTATGTCTTAGTTTTGTTTATCGATAACGAAAATTAGTCACAGGTTTTCAGGAAACAAGAAAAAGGAACAAATATTGCCGCATAAATGTGATATTTTTCATATCTTGCAGTAGGTGGTGGGGTTTACTGAGGGAAGGTTCTCAATACCTGATTTCTCTCTAACAGTCAGCACGTTTACAAATCGAGTTATTGTGTTAGTTCGACTAAAGTCACACTTTTATAGTACATGCTAGTCTGACTGAAGTCATACTAAACAGAATTTCTCTAAGTCGGACTAAGACACCTGGATAATGCGATTCGGAGTTAGTTTACTCCTGCATGTATATGTTCAGTCGGATTCGAACTGGCCTAGGCATCCCCCCCCACCGGGCTTAAACCCAGAAGTAACAGAAGAAGCTTGAAGCATAGCAGAGGACATACAGTACGTATGAAATGTACAGTGCTATAAAGCTGCCCAATCGACTGCTAAACTAAGGGGCTCTTTTCCACTGAACCAGGTACCGTGCTTCAAGAAGGTACCAAAAGTACGGTAAACTAGTACCAGCGCCGAATGACATCACAGTTCAAGGCAGGTTATTTTATACTGAATTCGAAAAATGGCTGTAGTGTGTTATAGAGACGTTTGCGAAATTAATACCAGCATCAAATGTTATGCACATGCAATTCTTACACCACTAGTCAGCAATATCAAGATCAGGCTTTTTCTTTGGTACAGATATTATGGCGCAAGGAATTTAAGTGTCGCTGAAACATTTTTACTATGTTATAGGAAAAAAAAAACCTACCAAGTTTGCAATTTTAATGATTAATCCTTTTCAAGATTATCTAGCATATTTTAAAAATCTGTTTAAAGTTTACCTCCACCGCTTTTGCATGAGCGCTGCATGTGTTCTACAAGACTATAATAATCATTTTCATCCTCGCTGTTTAAATCACTCCTGTGCATGTAAACGTACTGACTGAGAGTCAGCATATGAAGTCAAATGAGCCACTTGTAAAGTTAGGGGAGGAGGCAGATGTTTGCTGCATATTTCCTGAAAAGCAGATTGCCTCACAATGCCATCCCTTTAATGCCTGAGCTGTCCCTTTAAGCCTGTCAAGCATATTTCAAATGGCCATTGAACAGCTTTTTGGATTACTGCAATTGTAATTGCAAGGCAAAGTTAATAAATGGCCACTGGCCAATCAAAAAAGCAGAGAGCAAGAGGGAAACACACGACACCCTGCTCATACAGAGGCCGGTCTTCACGGGCAAACACGGAGGCCCGTTTTGGGATTATGACGGCTTTGCTAACAGGTGAGTTGCAGGACAGCTGGTTGCTTCAGCGTCTCGGGAGATAACTGAGACTGAATAATGGTCTAAAGTAAAGAAACCCAATTAACGGGCGTCACAGACACAAGATCATCCACGCTCCTGAAAGAGGAACATCTCAGAAGTGCGAAGCATCAGCCAGTGCATCTCAATCTTAAAATGGACAGCTGATCTCCCAAAGGATGAGGAACTCTAGCTGAAAACAATCACCAATTATTCATACAAAGAGCAGGAGATGAGTGAGAAGAGGAAGAGGTGGTAACACTGACTCTGTTTCTGCCATTGACCGACTCGCTCTTCCTCTCGATGCCCTTGATCCTGTTGTAGAGTCGGTTCATCTTTGTATCACTGAGCACCGCCTCCCCAAACTGGACCTGCCTGGGTTCGAAGGCCTGCTCACAGCTGGGAAATAATGAGGTGAACAGGAAGACACCGGTAAAAGACATGGCGATGCCATAAATAAGACCAATCGATGAGGGCTTCCAGCAACGACGCCACAGCAGGGCGGCGATGTTTCGGGGGCCCCTGTGCTGCCAACTCCGCCGGCAGGAAGCATCCCGGCACAGGATGCGGCAAAGGAAATGCCAGCAGGGACGAGTGCGGCGCCTGCCAGGTCTCAGCTTCTCGGCTGTTTTCCACGGGAAGATGAGGGACACCAAGGGATACTATGCAGGAAACACGCAGCTTGAATGGGAAAGCATGTCAGCATGAGCAAGAATGCAGTTCGTTACCATTCATAACAGCATTTGCCAGAAAGTGAGTCACATGCTCAGAGTCTCAGGAACATCCTGTCAGCAAGGGCACCAGGAGGTGCAGATGGTGCAGGCTCAGGTACAAGCCCTCCGCAGCCACAGGGTCCCCGTGGCCTGGTCCGGCCCTCGTAAACACCCCCATAAGGTCAATAGGACAAGAGCCGAATCTCACTCAGTTTCCAGTTTCCATAAGCGGAAGCAGACCTGATATACCTGATCTCTGGAGGAAGCAGACCTAATTGCCTTCAGACTGATCATATGACAGAGCCTAGAACTCTTCGAGAACAGTATCTGTTCATAACCTAGAGCCCTGAAGCCTTTGAATACCCTGCTTGGTGGCCTTCGGACTGCAGCGGGAAACCAGAACACCCAGAGGAAAATCCAGACAAACATGACATGAACATGCAAAGTCCAAGAATACGGAGAGGGAACTGAACCCACAACCCTGGCGGTGTGAGCCAACAGAGCTTCGCCACCGAGCCTCCTAGATACAGCATTTAATTTGCAAGTTCTTTATCTTTGTATATCGAATAGGTTATTTGGGGGTGAATTAAAAAAAGGGAATGATGGCAGATTGAGCCATGGTGTGGCGTGAGGCTGTGTGGGGGTTAGGACTGCCCACAGCTGGTTGGGATCACACACTCACCACTGCAGGGGGCACAGAGATGCCAGGGACAAAAGCAAAGAAGGAGATCTGACCCTAAAGAGTTCAAGTGAGTCCAGAACCCAGGGAGAATTGCCGAACCCTAAGAGCAATATTACTAAAGCCCCATTTTCAAATAAAGACATGCTAGGCAGAGCTGCTCACTGCACAGTGGCATGAACTCTAATCTCTAACATATACTCTTAGTTGACCTTGGACCACCAGAGGTTTTTTTTCTCATTTCTTGGGAGTTTCGGTTACTCTCCTCCAGGGTCTTCCGACATTCTTTCTTTCCCTCTTCCATTTTTCCTGCTTCCAGCACCATTTTGTGTAAATCATGTAGTAATGGATTGCCACAAGCGCCTTAAAATAAATTAAATTCAACCGAATAATGAAAAACACAGTTTTTAACTTCAGCCTCATGCCAAGCCACCGAGCTGTAGAGTAGACAGACCACAGGATGGACATTCATGGGGTGGGCCTGCCCGTGAGGTGGGCCTGCCCGTGAGGTGGGCCTGCCCGTGAGGTGGGCCGCGAGCTGCTGGGGGGGATGGAAGGGGACACTCACTGTATGAGGGTGGGGTTCGGGTCACAGGGCTGCCATTCCCAAACGATGTCAGGCATGGGGTTTCCGAAGGCAGTGCAGGTGAGCGCATACTCCCTCCCTAGCAGGTAAGGCTGGAGGGTCAACGTATCCAATTCCTTCTCTATGATCACAGGCTTCACTGGGATGAAAGGAGACAGAGACGTGGGATTAAGTATGAGAGGAGAAACAGTCACATGGGTTCAAGTGTGTGAGAGAACAGACACATGCAATCAAACATGTGAAAGGACAGACACATGCGATCAAACACATGCGACAGACTCACGGGATGAATTGTGTGAGAAAAGAGACATGGGATTTCTCTATTGTAAGTTGCTTTGGTTGAAAGCATATATTAAACAAATAAATGTATATAATGTGTAACATGCTTATTTGACATATGTGGCAGTAGGGGGCAGCCTCCTATGTCTCCATTCAGGCAGCGCAGTCTGAGGCCTAATGAGGCTGCATCTGCGTCCAGCTGTTTGCACATGAAGCATGGAGTGAAGTGGAGCAGCAAGTGATCTTCAAACGCTGCCTGAGTAAAGAATATGCTGCTTTCCTAATCACTGCCAGGACCCACGCGTGTCTGTTCTCTTTGTCCTGGAGCCCTTCTCCCTTCCAGGCCAGTAAAAATAAATGGCAGGGAGCTGGTCAGTGATTAATGCACGGGGCAGCACTCCAGAAGCATTTTTTTTTTTAAAGAAGGGGAAAAAAATCTGCAGTGACTGCAAAAAGCGGCTGAAGAAAAATCTCTTGGAAAGTCAGTCCATAGCAAGTGTCTTGTGGTGGAGTGGGTCAGCACACCATTTGGACAGGAGCACTGGGCTCCCACTGCTGATTAAACGCTTACTAACCCACACGCTGTACTGGCGAGGGGCTGAGGCAGAAGCCGAGAGCACGCCAAGATTGGGAGAAAGGGAGGAAATGGAACAACACGGAGGAGAAGGCGGGAGGGAGAATGTCAGAGAGCAGCAAAATACTGAAAGACGAGCTGCAGAAAGATGGAGATAAAATGGTGGAGGGAAGGAGGGGCTGGTGACGCAGCGAGAGGACCGGGGGACTCGCAGGGGCCACTAATCAAGACCATCTGCGGGGGGGCTCCGATGCTGCTATTTCCAGAGCCAGACGCCAGCAGCACACAGGAGGAGTACCTCCAGGAGATTGGTGGGAAACAGCAGCGTCTCCTTCACTTTCACAGTGCAGGGGGTCCACATTTGTGATCAAAAATCATGCCGGTTACTGGGAGTAATGCTGCGTCAGGCCGTGTTCCTTTGACCTGACACAAGATCTGCACGGTGTGCCATGTTCTTATCGACATCGTATGTTAAGCACATGCGACTATCATATCGCGTGGACCGTGACAGTCAGCTGAGCTGCGACCATCTACAAGTTATGCTACAAACATTTTTACTAATTTTTGTCATTAGAAAGAAAACTTAGCGAGCTGTGTAATTTTAATGATGGTTTCGTTTCAAGATTATCTAGTATGTGTGAAAAATTTCTGTTAAAAGTTTGCCACTGCTTTTGCATGAGCTCTGCATGCGCTCTTTGAGCCAATCATAAATATTTTCCTCCTTGCTGTCAGACCCACTCATAGGCTATTTAACGTGTTTGTGAGACAGAGGAGGAGAAAAGTAAACAAGAACTGGCCACCAAAAGACATTTGTCTTCCGTTATCTGGAAATATTTTGGATTCCATAGGGCTGATATTGAGCAAAAGCAAGTGATTTGTCGGCAATGCTTTGTGTCTGTTGGCACAACTTGTGGCAACGCCAGCAACTTATTTGACAGACTCTTTTGGGAGAAAATAACATGCACCATTTTGGCTATAGTTTCAGCTCCTTTTTTATTTTATAAATATCTCAATATTTATTACAGAGATACAGGGCCTCACCATTCACCACAAGGGTGTAGCTCAGATTCCCAGACAGGCCTTTGTCCTCGTTGCCCACAACAACGGTGTAGATGCCTGCATCCACCTGCCGGACCTCATTGAGGACGAGGCTGAAATGCGACTGCTTACAGCATGTGGAGTTTTCCTGGAGGGGCACACCGTCCTTGAACCTGGAGAGAGCGCCACCCTGTAGTTAATGGACAGGACCACACACAGACCTACAGCGTGTCACTGCACAGAGACTGTGCTCTGTGTATCAACCTTACCATGTGACAGTGCTGGGGAGGGGACATGCACTGACCATGGGGTCAAAGGTCAGTCTTTGGCCCTCCAAGACAGTGATCACGCTGCTGTCCTTGTGTGACACGTTGAGGAAAGGCCTCTCTGGCATGTTCCAAAAAAAGAGACAATTGCAAAAGGGCATTAAATATGAAAAACAAGAACACCACATCTCCTCACCCTGTGAGGCATGTAGATGAGGCGAGATCTGGGGCTGTTAAAGATCCTCAGCAACCCGGAGAGCACAGCCGCTAACAACCATCGGGTCAAGAACCTGCCCACGCTCACCGTGAATGAGTACGTCTGCTGCGACGCGCTTCTCAGAGAGCAGCTGGGCTCTGCAGTGGTATCGGCCACTGTCAGCTGGGGTGACGCCTCTTACGACCAGCGTGTTGCTCATGGAGGACGCGCGAGACGGCATGCCCCGGTACTTCCTGAACTCATGCGTCTGGTTCACCTGCGGGCATGAGAGTGTCGGCAGCCAGCCTTACAATCATTTAGCGGATGCACTAATGCAAAGTGACATGAATTTTTTTTTGAGAGGGTCCAAGGAGCAAATGCTTCCCCTGGGATTTGAACTGGTGACCGTCTGATTACAGGCACAGCGTCGTAACACACACAACGTCCCCCCACTTCCTCATATGTTGCATTTTTGTGTATCTGCCCCTATCTATGTGTCTTGGCATGTGTAACCATCACAGCGTGTGACCAGGAGGGGGGTGACAGCTGTATTTAACTAGGACTATGCTGATGGACGGCAGCCCCAGACTGCGACTCACGGCGGTCTCTGGCACTTCCCACGTGAAGACAATCCTGCCGTTAAAGGTGGTGTCTCCGGAGCAGACGAGCTCCAGGGTGTCTCCCACCAGTAACTCCACATGCTCCGGCTGGATCCGGACGTTTGTCAGGAGGGAGGCTGGAGAGGGCGGAGAAGGGACGGCCAGTCAGAACCCATCAGCCACTGAGGTTTCCCGGATCCCACTGGCGCAGTTAAAAGGACCTGGGCAGCCGTGCAAGGCAGCTAAACTAACCATGCCCCGATATTTATCAAAAGCAGCATAGGTTTTTGAGAAGGCAGGCTCATTCAATCCCTGGAGAGTGAAATTACTCTGCTAACTCTGGGATTTGAACCTGTGACCCTCAATTATAGGAACTGCATCCTAACCCGCTGAGCCGCACACCACTTCATGGACATAAAACCTCCGAGATGTGTACCTATCCTGTGTGGCATGCTGTAAACCTGCTTTCCACCTTTGAGACTCACGCTGCTTCAGGGCGATGTAGTTTGACACGTGGAGGTGGCCGGCGAGGAATGCGGTACACTTCAGGAGGCCATAATGGACCTGGCGGCTGAAAGGCAACCGGAAGCCCACCTTTGGGTTCCACTGCATGGCATCCTTGACGCTGGGCGGGACCTAAACACAGACACCTTCCCGATCAGGCTTCCATGAATGCATCAGTTCATAGGCCGCTGTCTGCAGGACACAGGGCCATTCCCAGCCCTATAGAAGCGTGTAAACGGGATTCTCTCTGCTGAGAGTTCGGTCACATAAGTCCCCGCCAAACATGCGACTCAGAAGAAGACATGTAACTTGTGTCCCCTGGAAGCACCAGGAATCCCCGAATATCCCCAGATGCCTGTAAACGGAACTTTCATCATTTTGAAGTGTAAAGCAGAATGTTTATTTAAGATGAGTTGTGACTTCCTGTGCCCACAGCCAGCAAGCAGAATGGCCCCTTTGTCCTCAATGTCACATGACAGGAAACATGGGGATCCATGGCACTTCTTCCCCATAGCTGCTACCGTTTTGCTTATGTATGCTCAGCCAAAAGATATGTGTACAGGTACTTTTCATATATCACAACATATCACAAACAGGCAAAATCAAGGGGCTGCATATAATGAGACGTTCTACAACAAAGGAAGAGATTCTCACCCCTGAGAGCGAAACATTGAAGTCGGGGGCCGTGACCCTGCAAGGCACCACGATGCTGTCGGCGTCGTCGTACACAAACAGGGCGTGTGGGCTCGAAGTGTGCGGCTCCACAAAGGGCCACCGCTCGTCTGCGGGGACGAGAGGCGCCAGAGCCAAGTAAGGCTAACCGAACAGGGCATTATGGGATGGAAACGTAATACAGGTAACAGCAAAGAAAGAAGCAAAGAGTGGTTATGAAACGTTGCTGACTGCTATGAAATACCAGAAGGTGGACAGGCTCTCGACTCACTGGGGCTTATAGACCCAGCGATCGGATCAACCAAACAGCTGACGGACATGCTGATTCTGTATGCAGCTATGAGGCAGAGAGAGAGGGAGACACAGTGAGAGGGAGAGAGAGAGAGAGAGAGAGAAAGAGAGAGAGAGAGAGAGAGAGAGAGAGAGATGGAGGAAGGGAGATAGAGAGAAAAACAGAGGGAGGGAGACAGGGAGAGTACACTGACTGTAGAGATCAGACCATAAACTCTAACAGTTCAGGGGGCGCGGCCCGCGCGGGGGGGGGGGGGGGGGGGGGGGGGGGGGGGGGGGGGCGCGGGGGCGGG
>JAODLD010000002.1:26920682-26962183 GCA_026781065.1 Mormyrops boulengeri | reverse complement strand
CCCCCCTTCCTGGGGATGAACAGAAGTCCAGGGAGGAAATAACAATCAGTGAGCCGGGTTTCCCATATAGTTGCTCTCACTCCCTCATCGAGACAAGCAGACCCTCGGCCTGCCCCCACCCAGTCCCTCTGTCTCTGCCTCATGAGGACATGCCGACCCCTAGGCCTGCCCCCACGCGGTCCCTCTGTCTCTGCCTCATAGGGACATGTCGACCCCTAGGCCTGCTCCCACGCGGTCCCTCTGTCTCTGCCTCATCGGGACATGCCGACCCCCAGGTCTGCCCCCACAGAGTGGCGCCTTGGCATGTGCTTGGCATGTGCTGCTGGCCCCCCCATGCCTTAACTGAGGTGTAGCAGGGAGCCTGTTTCTGTCATTCCTTTTATTGTCCAGACACAGGACTTGGCACTGCTGGGGGCTTAAAAAAGCATAAAGCTGTGCCAGACCTCCCAGCACAGCACTCCAAAAAATCTATAAGCATAGTTTAAAAGCTAAAAAGCATAAAATAATAACTGAGCATATAAATAATGGAGATAAGTCTTGGGATGTGAGAATGTGCACGGATTCAGTGTGAAAATAAATAATCATTTCTCATTATACTTGTGGGGCAGCACGGTGGTTTAATACGTCCTGGGTTATGGGTTCGAATCCCATGTCCACTCTGTGTCTGTGGAGTGTGCATGCAGGTTTTCTCTAAGCACCTCATCCATGTGCAGGGAGCTGGGGGGTGTACACCAGCTTCATACCCCATGCTCCCTGGCATCAGAACAAGCGTTTGGAATATGAATGAGTGACTGTGATTATAAAGGCACACCCCAGGTGATGACACCAGGTAACGAACCCATTTAATCACCTGAGCTTTGCTCGAACCCCGACCGTCCGTTTATCACATGCTGAGCCCGAGAAGCCCAGTTCCCAGGACCCACTATGGTTCTGTACTTCTGAGATCCACTCGGCTGTCATTACTGTTCACAATATGTATACTATATTTCCCATAATGCTAAACTGGCATTATGGGAAATATGGCAGAAAGAGTACATTACTTTAGATGAGAATTTTTTGGAGCAAGGCGGGTCAGCTGGCTCCTGAAGAAGCTGAGCTTATGGGTTCAACAATAAAATCACTCTGCTAACCCTGGGATTCAAGTGACCTTCACTTCACAGACACAGCATCCTAACATACTGAACCACACACCGTCAGAGCAGCTGGCATTACAATAGACAACAGCGGTGGAAAATTCAGGTCTTAAAAGTACAAATCCAGACCAAGGTTTTGTTATAACCAACCACTTGAATACTCTGTGGCTGTGACTCTATATAGCCAACAGGTTGGTTGGAACAAAACCTTGGTCTGGATTTCTACTTTCTGGACCTGAACTTTCCGCCTCTGCTAGACAAGACCGCAGCCAATAATGAGAGAGGAGTGTTTGGTGGCCAGCAGACACTGCTCACCTCTGACAAAGACGTAGGTGGCGCTGCCCTTGTCCAGGCTCTGCTGGCTGTATCTGCAGGAGTACCAGCCGGTGTCCCTGTGTGTCAGTGTGTGGACGGCAAGGTGGCTGCAGTGGCTGTACGCGCTATCCTCGCAGGCCTCCTCGTACACCGAGACCCTCTCCGAGCCCAGGTCTCGCCCGGGCCAGCTCCAGCTCAGCCCGGACTGCCCCCTACAGGCAGCAACACAGCAGCACAAGTGTTAGGCCAAGTTGCTTCCGTCACTCCAGAGCCATCAAAATCAACAGTGAAGGAAGAGGACAGCGCAGGGTGGACCGCAAGGAGGGCACGAATGCAAAGTGAATGCTGCTTTATATTCACTCAGCTACTCACTAGAGTAATCTAAAGATATTCAACATTATTTAGCCTTAAAGAATTGGGTTACTAACAGATGCATTAACTTTAAATTGTCAGACACTTCCTGTGCATTAATCCAGGCGTCCAGGTGAATTTTTTTGTTTACTCTGATTTGGTAGTAATGTCACAGATATGTGTGAGGCTCTGCCTCATTCCCACCTCTCTGGTCATCCAAACACATGCAGTTTACATGGACAGCAGTCTATAACTAGTCCTTAGTGTGTCAGCCTTGTTTGGAAAGGCTTCAAGCTGGCATTGGGTTTAAGGCCATGGAAAATGGACTGAAGGAAACATAGATGTAAAATAGTGCGTTACATGCTGGCCTAAGGAGCTGGTGTCAACCCTGTTATCGGCTAAGCACCTAGGCAGCCCTTATTTACTTCCTAAATGAGGGAACTGAGGATACGAATGCGGTGAGCTGCATTCCAAACTAAACAATGAAGCAACAATTCTGCTCCGCATGTGGTCATTCGGAAGTAAACTTAGGAAATATGACTTTCACAATGAAGGAGAGAAACAGATGTTACTCCTGCAATGAAGATTAATGGGCCTGAGTGGCGAATTCCTCAATGGGGATTTCTGACAGGTACAGAGACAAAGAGGGGTGTGCGATCTGCCGTCTTGGGCCGGGACACACGTATGGCGGTGCGAGGGGAGTAGGAGTCAGAGCTCACGCAGAAAGCGGACGGCTGTGAGGTGGGAAGCGGGACAGGCTGCGTACCTGCAGGTGAGATTAAGCGAGTCTCCAGCCTGGTGCAGGAACGTGTCGCCGGGGGGTAGCAGCAGCGGAGCTGGCAGCTTCAGCGCCTCCAGCAGCCCTGCGGGGGCATGACAACACATGGCTGTTTAAATGGCCGTGCTCCAGCAGCACACTGAACACCAGCGCTATGTCACTGTGCGGAGCACAGGTGATGGGACAGACAGATCGTCCCATCGGCTGGATCTACTGTACACTGCCTGCATGGCTAAACAAATACTGCACTTAATTCAATGTACAGTTTTTAAAAATGCTCATTTGCACAGTGATATAGCATAGAAGAGAGAGGTAAGGAGCATGCACTGATACAGTGCATTGCCGCACCCACCACATGACGAACCACCTCAGGGATGAGAACCTGAGTGCAGCCATGTGGCAGGTGATACCTCAGCACCACACTAGTCCAAATGGACCAGTGCGAGGTTTTTTCCAGTGGCTGGAGTGCCAATCCTGCCACCAACCCCCAACCTTTTCCCTGTAAGTTGGAGGACCTCCTTACAGGGCAGGATGTAGATTAACGTCATACCCAGGACGAAGCAATTGCAGGTTAACGCAGACCCACAACAGCAGGATGCCTCTGGGAAGCAGTGAACTTCACATGATGTTTTAAACCAGGGGTGGGAAACCTGTTCCATGGAGGGCCGGTGTGGATTTATGGGAAGACCTTCCCATCAGCCAATAATTAAACACTGGTTCTTAACTCCAGTCCTGGGGACCCTCTGTTATTGGCTGACTGAGAGGCCATCCCAAAAACCCACACCCACACCACCCTCCATGGAACAGGTGCACTGGTTTAAACCATGGTTAACTGCCGCTCACAAAGCATCTTATTAAGATGAACAGAACGGACCAGAGCCGGGTGCGAGCAGCCGCTCAAGGTCACACCAAAATCGCAGCCGGAGTGTGCCACTCCAGGTCACATCAGAACCATGGCCCATCATCTCAGCCAGCTTTTCTAATACATTCTACTCTATGGCGCCCCCTGGCCCTCCACTTCATAAACTACTGACCTTGTTCAGGCTCACGGGCTATTAATAAACAGACGAGAACAAGCAAAATAAATGGAGAACAACGGATGACAAGGGGCAGTAGGGTGTGGGAGTGTCGATGGCAGGCCTGCAAGGGCTGATGGCAGGCCCTGCTGATGGCGCTGGGAGCTGGAAGGCCTGTCCTTCTGCCTCCTGTTTGCAAGGCGCTGCTCTCATGACATGACGACTTCCTCCTTTTCAGGCTGCTCTCCACTGAGAGTCACTCACCAGGCTTGGCAACAAAGTGCATTCAAATGGCTGCTCGGATTGAGATGTCTTCGGGGAAAAGCCATTGTCCACACGTCATACACATAACACACACAAAAATACAAAGAGACACGCTTGTCATTGTTCCTTTTAGTGCTGGAGGGAGGGAGAGCCTCACAAGCCTAAACAGGAGCAATCTGTCATACTGCCATTAGCCTGGTGGGGGCGCTTTGTGATTACGCTGCACTAAAACCGTTGAAATGAATGATCTCAGCATTACAGAAATAGGTCATGTTAATGTACACTTTGAAGCATCAACCAGACTGACTAGATGGCAGAAACTGTGCTGGCAGCTCTGACCCACTTATGGGGAAACTGTGCTTCCCCTTCAGTCCTGGTATGCATGTGTATAAATAAAAGCAACAGGACACATATGGAAGTGAAAAATAACACGCCATATTAATTTCAAGATTTGAACCCAAATCACAATAAGAATGTTTTATTTCCCTAAAGCACACATGTGGTACACATGTCTTTCAGAGACACTGAGGAAGGCATGGCTTAATTTGCATTCACATTTATTTATTTAACAGACCCTTTTATCCAAAGCGTAGTACAATTGGGGGAGCTGGGTCAGTAAATCCCTGGAGCAAGTGCGGTTAATTTGCTTGTAGTATCTTCTTTGTTTCCACATGGGTTTCTATTAATATTGGGCTGATCAATTCACACAAAGGGACACATATACAGAACTGTGCAAAAGTCTTAGGCAATGAAAGAAAATGATGTTTAAATGATCTTCATCTTGATGTAAAGCTACAGTATGATGTCCATCAAAATGTGTCAGCTTAGCATTTCATAACCTCTCCTAAAGTCACCCCTGTATTACTGAAACCATCCAAGGCAGCCATGCATTGACTCAATCACTGCCACACCTGGTCAACACCTCATTACTATTCATTTGCATATTTTCTAATGGTAAATTATGTTTTTGTTTGTATGTTTTGCATGTTTTTATGTATATATGTTTTGTTCTGAGCAAATATACACTTACTACCCAGATAAATAGCTTTAAACATTTCCATTGACTGCCTAAGACTTGCACAACTCCATACTTTGGTGGTGTTGCCACCTCTTTGTTGGGTTTCTACCTACAGAAGTTTCTAGACGAGGACCTACTGTTTCTCCTGACCATCATCAACTCCACCCAAATAAAGGTATATGAGCTAAAATCATTCAGCCTTAAATTAGAGAAGTGTGCAACTCTTAGGCCCTTGAATCTCTAGTGTAAAATCTACTGCTGACTTTCTCAGCAGGACTTGGCATCTCCTTAGTCAAACCCCACCATGCTATGTTCCTGCACTCCAGCTTCCCAGCGCCGACATCAGCAAGCCGCTGTGTTCCGGTGATGTGTCTAGCAGAATAGGAGGGTTTAGGGGGGTGCAGGGAGACCGAGCCGTCTGGCCAGTTATTAAACTGAAACTGCTTGCACAAACTACTGCTCTCAAAGGCTGAAGAGAAACACACTGCGACATGATCAGAGGTGAACCTCTACCCTGGGGGACATGAGAAATGTCCTTGTCAAAACAATGAAGAGCACCAGGCTGCTCGCTAAACAAAGACACACTTTGGGAACAATACATGCCAATGGTTGAGCTGTATTGTTGTATTGTAAATACACTCATAAATACCATGGCAGCGTGGTAAGAGCAGGACCTTGTAGTCCCCAGGGGCAGACCATGGGTGTTGCTGAATCTCAGTCTGCCTGGGGGAAGCCCCCCCATCGCTGTAAGCCCGCCCGCTGGAGAAGAATGCACGGAACTCCCTGCTCACTGGCCTGGCAGCAGATCTCTGTGTGCTTCCTGCGTTGGCAGTGCCATCCGCCCACGTGGGCAGGACTGCCCCACGGGCCAGGGCAGGCTCAGGGTGAAGGTGGGCATGTCACGCGAGACCCTCACGTGAAGCATGGCCATGCCGCGTCACCTCACCAATCGCCCTTGTTACAAAACCCAAGACCGAGGAGACAAATGGAACAAAAATATACTGGGGCCTGCTCGCTGATAAGCACTGAAGAGCAGAGAAAAGGCAAGGTGACTCACTGCCGATATGTGGTTTCCATGGTTACGGTAGCAGAACAGCGGCGACTGGAAGTTACACAGAAACCAGCAAGGACCTTCTTGTCAGTCCCTTCCTGTTTCTGCACAGTCCTTAAATGGGTCTCTTCTGCAAAGGTCCTGACAGACTCATGATTTCATGAGCCATGTGCGTTACATTTCATTCTTTGGTTATTAAGCACTTACAGCAGGGAAACACCACAAAAACTGGAGAGGACATGCTATCTGTGGGTTGAACTGAGGTCTTATTCTTTGGCTCAAACATCCTTTCTAACAGTTTTTCCATAAGCATTTCTCACCCAAAACTACTGACGTGTAATGTGACAGGTCTATTCTTTACTCATGCGTTTTACTTTGAAGGAGAACATTGTTTTTTTTTCAGAGGAGAACAATGTTTTTGTCTAACAGTGCCGGTCCACTGCAGGCTCCAGGGTCCCGGTCCATACCACTGTGCCACGCGGTCGCAGAAACCAAGGCTAGAGCCTCGGCAATGAGCTGCCTTTACATCTGGATCTTCGAAGGACAATGGACAGCCAGAGCACAATGTGTGCTGAAGGCAGATTTATGGACTTCACTGGGGAAAGGAAAGGCAGTGAAGCCTTTTTCCAAAATAAGGTGTAGTCACTGATTCAGCAGCAAGGGGGGACTGCAGGCTCCCAGGAGCAGGGCTTGGCCTGCTTTCCAGGCTAAAGAAGCAATAGGATTGTTTTTGTCAGGCTGCAGATTCTCCTGTTAAAACTGACAGTACACTCATACACACGTTTGCCTTTCCACCCATGCATCAATGTCCCATCGAGGGCAATTAATGTTTTACTCCACCGCACCGAATCTAAAAACTGCTATTGAAAAACTTTGGAGCTACAACTTAAAATAAGTTTTTTCCCTACAAATACAGCTAAATCCATGCAAACACACCCCCAAATCCAAAGAGCCTGCATACTTAGACACTACAAACAAGATTCCTCCCGGGCATCTCAAATTCCCATTTTCTCTTAGGAAATGGGAGATATGGAACACCAGAGCTCAGTCTGTGACCAGTCCTAATAATCACACACATCATTACCGATTCACGTCAACGGCTCAGTTCAGCAATATTATGTTCTGCATTCATCAACACGTAATTCAGATGAAGAGGTTGTCATGATAGCTCCTGTCGATAATGACAACAGTCATAAAAAAAACATACAAAGACAACTAAAAAGGAGAAAGCAGAAAATGTCACATCGCTGTTGAACTTTCTGGCCAAGCAGCACAGCGGAAAACCAGGAAGGAGCCGACAACCTGCATTGAGCTCAGCGAGATCCCCCTTGAGGTCCCCTGCCTTTGGCCAACTTCTACTGAATCTGAAACGCCATCCTCCCCATGCCTCCTGAGTTTGTGGAGGAAGACTAGGGAAGGTGCACAATACTAAGAAACCATATTAAGATCATATGGGAACATCACTGACCCAGAAGAATATGTTCAAGATCGATAGCAGGCTGGGAAACATTACATAATTTGAAAGGGGTGAGGCTGCTGTTTGTGGCTGTGGGTAGAGCAGGATATTTAGGGAGGTTGACAACCTTTCACACTCACAAAATGAGGTGGGCCGTCAGGAAAGATGGAAATCAAAGCTGTCTGTGTTATAACCTTTCATTCCAATAGCACTCATACTTGAATCATGGTTTATGTTTGCCTTTGTAAGAATACAATGCGGGACATAAAATCACCCCATGGCAAAACTTCTATTGTAATCACTGCACAACATCTCAGTCCCCCGCCCCTCCCCCCAGAGCCCCTGTACTATGCAAACCTGGACTGGGTCTCATCCAGTTAAATCCGGATTGAAACCCATCTGGTACAGGAGCATGCCTTTAGCTTCTCAGACTCCTCCGCATCTGTGCAAACATCAGCAGCTACCCTGACCCCCCGGCCTCTCGCTGGTGCTCATAGCTGGGCTCCTAACACTGTTCTGAACAGTCTGTTCCCACTAGCTGGACTTCGGTTGTGTGACGGTGTGGCAGGTTGGACAACAAGGAACAGATACCTTTCACTGCATGCTTCTTCTTCGAAATATCAGTCTGACATCAAAGCAAATCTGTGGCACTGGCAAAACTGATGTGGTATAATAGAATAATAAAACTCTCCTAAAACTAAGAGTGATACAATGGCGGATAAGAGGAACTGCCGTTGTTGTGACCTCACATTATGGACAGGTTGGCGAAGTCACCAACTGTCCATAACAAAAGACATTATCACTCTGTATGATCACACAGGTCAGATGCACAGAAAATGGAAAACAGCGTGGACCAGCTTTCGTACTTTCCAAAACCATTAGCAATGTCTCCACGTAACATCAATATCTGTAGGCAACCACTGAAAAAACTCTCTTAAACATATAAAAATTCTGTGAAAAGTGTTGGGATGCAGACATTAACTGGTATAATCTGTATACATTTTTGTGTAAGTAAGAATGCTATTATAGGGTCATAAATCAATTAAAGAATGTTAACTTGTCTGAGAAGATGTAAATGTTATTATTATTGTTATTATTAGGTTCTGGCAAATTGGCAGTCCTCATGTAAGTAATATTTTAAAGCATGTGTTGTTTTCAGTATTTAAATGGTTTAACTTGCATATCAACATCTACAGCTCACTCAGTCCAAATCAATTCGTAGACTGATTTGGGAGGAAAAGCAGCAAACATGATGGGGCCCTCAGTGCGAGCATTCCTTAGATTATCAAACCAGTCTGACTTTCTCCAACTGTGGAGGAAACAGTTTGTCTCATATATGCGTTATTGAAATTCTATTGTGGGTCAGTGTCCTTACAAACACACGGGTAATAACGCGCTGACACGAATAACTGATTAAGTACAAGTCCCCTTCCAGCATTTTAGAAGTTGCAGCGCGCTTAGAGCCATTGCACAGCAGAGCTTAAGCGCAACCATGCCCTCTAGTGGAGACAAGAGGGACCGCGCCCACGAAGTAAGTGCGAAGTTTACTGGCACAAGAAACATTTTCCGTTGATAGACCACTGTTTTTTCACAATAATACTTTAAAGTAAATTTTAAACATAGACAAATGTGTCAGCTTTTCAAATTTGCAAATGAAATAATTCGCGTTTCATTGACGATTCCGCTAGAGAAACGCCAAGTAGTATTCAAGAATACAAAATAATCAAGTGCGAATAAACCATAAAGATGAATCGACACTTAGTATGTGACAGTTTGTTTTACATGGTGTTTTTATACTTAACCAACTAATGCAAACATTTTACATTGACAATTTGCGATTTTTTTATATCATGCAAGGGCTTGTTGTTGATACCAGGACACTCAGACGTGTCGAAAAACCAGGTTTCAAGTTGAGTTGGCCTATCATGTATGGCAAATGATATGGTTCATGGCTGAAGAAATGGCAAATATAAGAAATCATGCACAAGAATGCCTGACTCACCACTCGCTACACAGTATAAGAAGAGTGAGAGCGATGCGCACGGAGCTCCGTTCATTCTCACTGGTGGGATTACAGCGGGGTACGGGAACTTCCCCAAAGCCCCGCGAAAACACCGCTGGGAAACGTGCCGACGATGTGTACACTTCTGGAAATGAATTCAAGGACCAGTTTGTTCATATAATAAACTTTAAGAGAATATTGTTTGTATTCCTTATATTCCAGGCCCCCGGACAGAGGTCCGCCAATCTCCCCGGACAGGTGCTGCGCTTCTATAAACGTACTTGATTTTCAACCGGATTCTTCCAGGATGGATAATAAATGGTACCGATGCCTTTTTAAAAATAAAGGTGTCCGCACTGCATTTGCAGCTCTCCGGTTTGAGCAGAGTGCTCGCACGCTTTGAACCAGCGGCGTTTATAGGAAAAGCAGAGGAAGGGAGGCGTCACAGGATGAGCTGGAACGGGGCTTTCTGGCGCAATTGGGGGCGAGTCGCGAGTAAATCCTCAAAGCGACTTTCCGAGCCGGAGACACTTTAGCTTAATATAGAAAACAAGCTCCCACCCCAAAGAAGACAGGTTATGGGAGTTTAAATTTGTATCCTCTTGTACTTTATTCCTATCAATAGCCAGGGATCGGCAAATACTGGAAGGCAGTTTAATGGTGGGCTATATTCTAAATATATATATACACACGTGTGTATGTAGGTGTGTTAGGTGTTTTAATATATACTATTGCTTCCCTTTTACAATATAATATGCTTTCCCCCATACAATTCCCTATAAAAATCATTTTCAGTGTCCATGACATTGCACTGGATTATGGAAGATTTGATGGATTAAAATTAACCTTTGACTAACTTTATCTCTTAATATGCAGCTACTAGATGCTTGAATGTAGCCATGGTTGCAATAGGAAAATATTTCAAGATAAATCAGATTAGTCTAATCAGATTGTATGAAGTGTAGGCGCATAGTTTTATTATTGTGTTTTTTTTCCCCCTAAAGTAGCATAAGTCCTCAGACCAAGGCTAAGACCCCAGCAGGGCAGCTAGATAATAATGCTTGAAATGCTAACCTAAAAGCACAGTGCCCAAAAGCCGTTTTCGCTGGAGAACTGTGGCCAGTTTGCTGTGTCCAGCTTCATTTTGGAGTGTTGTCTGTGGGAATTGTTGCCCATTTATCCAGAAGAGCATTTGTTGGACATTCTGGTGCACAATCACTGTTCTAGTTCATCCCAAGGTGTTTGATGGGGTCGAGGTGAGGGCTTAGAATAGGCCATAAGAACATAAAATATATACAAACGAGAGGAGGCCATTCGGCCCATCAAGCTCATTTGGGGAGAATTTAACTAATAGTTCAGTGTTGTTAAAATCTTATCTAGCTCTGATTTGAAGGAGCCCAGGGTTTTAGCTTGCGCTACACTAGCAGGAAGACTATTCCATACTCTAACTACACACCGTGTAAAGAAGTGCTTCCTCAAATTCATTTCAAAATGTTCTCCCGCTAATTTCCACTTATGGCCATGAGGTCTAGTATTTAAACTAATATTGAAATAGCTATTTGGCTGAACAGCATCCAGTCATGTTCTTCCACACCAAAGTTACCCAACCATCTCTTTATGGACCTTGTTTTGTGTACTGGGGCCCAGTAGTGCTGGAACAGAAAAAGACCTTCCGAAAACTGTTCCTACAAAGTTGGAAGGACAGAATTGTCCAAAATGTCTTGGTATGCTGCAGCATCAAGAGTTCCCTTCACTGGAACGCAGTTTTTTTGCTGACCTTAATGCCAGAGGAAGTTTGAAACTCTGCAGTTACTGAGTCAATAAAATGTTTGCGACATTTACCCACCACGCTCCCCAGCACCCTGTGACCCTGCTCTGTCACTTTCATTGGTCTGCCACTACGTAGCTCAGATTCCAGTTGACTGTGGAATATCTAGCAGGGAAGAAATTTCACAAACTGACTTACTGCAGAGGTGGCATCCTATGACAGTACTACACTTGGATTCACTGAGCTCTTCAGAATGAGCCATTCTTTCACAAATGTTTGGAAACCTGACTGCATACTTATGTGGCTGATTTTATACACCTGTGGGAATGAATCTGAATGAAACACCAGGATTCAATGATTAGGAGGTGTGTCCCAATACTTTTGTCAATATGATTTTGTCCATATAATATGATTCAGCCACGAATATAGAGGAGGAACCCAGAGGCATTCCTGATGTTAACATGGCAACACAGGCATATATGGGCAAAGGTGATGAGTCAGGGAGCTGTACAAAAGAAATGTAAAGGAACTAATTAGCAAGCAAATAATTAACACAAACCAGGGGAACAAACATATACTGCCACCTATCCAGGCATTCATCTTCCATACTCCTTATCCCGTACAGGGTCGTCTTGACATTTCAGGTTCATTTCGACTACTATTCCAGAGCATCAGCCCTGATCACTTCGTTTCACACCCACACCTTCAGCACTAGGGTTAAAACCAAGCACGGTTATCTACTGTCCTTCTAGATCTATATGACCAAGCATGTTCTGTAGCTGTTCATTCTCGAGAATTCCCCATTGCATCTTAGCCTAAGGCATTGCCGCGGTAATATTAGCATACATTATACTCACAGTGGGACAACACAGCCAGTAATGCCATGTTAAACCTCCACAGTTACGGCTTTGATTCCCCTGTTTGGTCATGGTCTCTGTCTTTGCGCGCGTTTATTCTAGGTAGACAACACTCTCCTCTGACTAAGCCATTCAGCTCCATTTTAGTAATGTGCCACCTTGTGGTTCTATAATCATGTAGCAAGTTGGTGTGCTTTTCCTTTCCTGCCGAGAAGCTGAACAAAAGCAATGTCACAATTTCACCAGTCACCATGCCTCACTCTTCAAGAAATACTAATAAACCAAATACTTTATACCACACAATTGCACAATATTTGTGATCTGTATTGGTCAAATTTATCCATGTTCCCAGCAATTTTCCTAATTAGGGTCACAGGAGCACCTACAGCTTCTCTCATGCACCACAGGGCTGAGGAACATCCTGGACAAGAAAACACATAAAGCAGGGGTACACCCAGGATGGGATGCCAGTCACAGGGCACATACAATCACACACAATGGGAAATTTAGAGGTGCCAGTTAACTGCACAACCGGAGGAGCCCAAGAAATGAAGATGGGAGAAATCTTTGCCAATTTCCGTATATATGTTACAAACATACACGGCCTGGTGTGTGGCTCATCAGTCACTGGTTTTGATCCCATGGTCGTTGGGCACATAACCCGAAATGCTCCAGGACCAGTAACATGAGGGCGCGCGGAGAGGCGCGCGAGCCCCCGCGTGCCGGATAGCCGTTTACAGCTACACACCCGTAAGCTATTTCACACACAGCATATATTTTTATTTTTACGAATGGAAACGTTAGTTGCACAGATTAGAGGTAGGTATTTCTCGACCACCCAGTACGTTGGTCAGTTCGCTGCCTGACAGCCTTTTACGAGGTGTTATCGCAGCCAGCAACCGGTTTAAATTATTTACTGTGGTATATTGTTTTTTTTTCCGGTTCGTCTGATACAGTTTAGCGGGCTCGGAAGCACCGCATTTCCTATTTTCCTTTTAGTTTCCACAGAAAAACTCCTGGAGAATCAGATAAATGTGAATATAGACGAAATAATTGAAAACCTGTTCAATGAAGTTTCAAGTCTGGAACCTCAGGCCGCCGCCAAATCGTGGGATCCAGAGGTGGGAACCATTTGTGGGGACGTGCGTCGCGAGGTGCGCGCATACCTGTAACGCGCAAACTACCCCTGACGTGCACTTAATTTACAGTTCATCAGCTAAAGTTTAGTAAAGATGTGCTTTAGAGATCGTTGAATAAGATAATCACTCTTCCACCAAAATTTAATTCAATGATATGTAGAAATTCCATAATTAATCCAACACCTGCGATCATTTCGATCAACACGCATACGCCAATGTGTATATCGGTCTAGCGTGTCCGTACTCCGCATATGCAGGTGGAAGAGACCGCCGTACAACTGTGGAACTGGGCAGTGACGAAGCATGTGGGTTCGGCTATAAGCCTCGAGCATAAAGCCAAAGGTAACCGTGTACACTTCGAGATCTGCAATTGAATGTACAATCCTTCACAGTTAAAGAGGAAAACGCAACTAGAGAGATCTGTAATAAAACAGCTGATTAGAATCAAATTATTTAACTAAAAATATTCACCCATACAAGCTGTACAACTATACAAATATTTACAGACCAAGTAGATGATAGATAGCAATAATCCCTTCAGACACTGAAATATTTTTATATGCACAATCACATTGTTATAACCTGTGTGGCTTTTAAAATAACCTTGCGTGGGACTTTCCAGCAACTGTATTAACAGTATTTAATACACGTGTCTTTATTGGATTGTTGTAATCACTTACCATTAGTTCGCCATGTGGCATGCAGACTGCTGTATGTGTGTGACAGCCCGTCAGAAAGCACACTTCGCAGGCAGATCTTGGTGAGTTCACCTGATAAACTCACGTAGACCTCTTGCTGCAGGTGTCTGAGTTGGAAATCTGTGTTGCTTTGCTTTAGTATGCGAGCACTGTGTAAAGGCATAAAGGAAAGTCAGCATAGGTGAACAGGAAATGTGAGGTAGTGGGTGTCACCACGAAACAGGGGCATGTGTGCCTTAACACTGACAATAAGGGGATGCCACTTGAATAAGGTGAAGAACCAATAAAGATATTATAAGAGAAAAATGAAACATTTCACAAAAAAATAGGATACATGACATCTAGAAAGACAAATAACCTTGAAAGGAAGAGCTTCAGGCAGCACAGTGTGAGATGCAGCTTCACACCTCCAGGTTGGGACTTTGCATCCCACATATGTCAGTGTCTTTGGAGTTTGCATACTCCCCCTGTGATGTGTATGTTTGCTCCCAAAGCCCAGAGACATGCTCTAAGGTTAATTGGTGTCTCTAAATTGCCCAAAATTTGCATGAATGCTCTTCAATCGACTGATATGTTGCCTGTGGTATTCCCCAGCCTTGTGCCCTGTGCTGCCTGGAATTGGCTCCAACCCAACCCTAATTCCCCCAACTTGGTTTAGGATTACTGGTTAGAAGATGGGTGAATGGACATTTAGGTAGTGCCCGGTCTGTAGTAGAAATGACAAGCATTTCTGTATGTACAGATGGCCACCAAGACTGGCAGAACGTGGCTTGACTGCAGAAATCCCACTATGGCAGATGAGTTTCTCAACCTTGCTGTCAAAGTAAGTCTGAATGATGATAGTTCTGCTCAACTTGAAACTTCATGTTTTCGGCTTGTTTGAATTCCCCTGGGTGACAGCTTTTTTCCTTGTAGTCTAAATATGTGCTCTGCAGGTGACATGGTTAGTTTGAGTGGTCCTGGGTGCTGAATATGTAAGTGCTTGTAGAACGGCCCTGTCCAAGCCTGACTCTATGCTCCATGTCTTCTGGTCTTCTGGAGTAAGCTGCAGATCACCATCATGGTGCCTCGATAAGTTGACATTGATAATGGTCTTTCTGAGGCCGACTCCCATGTATGTTAAACATTATCTTACCTGTTGTTTCCACATCTCATACGGATTGGGGAAGTTATGGTGTATATGTGAAACTATACTTTTCATCCCATTGTTGTCTGTAATAGTCAGCACCATGACTCCTTGGGTAGCACTATTGCTTTAGACCTCCTGGGTTGGGGTTTTGAATCTTACCCCTGCTCTGTGCATGAAGTATGTGATATTTACTCTTTCTGCATGGGTTTCCTGCACGTACTCTTGACAGTTCAAAGACATGCAGTTTTGTAAATTGGTGTCTCTAAAATGCCCATGTTGTGCGATTTTGTGTGCATACCCTTTGGTGGACTCGTATCCCATCCAGGGTGTACTCCAGCCTTGTGCCCTGTCTTACCCGAGTGAGACCCGAGTAAAATCCCTCCAGGATCCTGACTGGATAAGCAGTTGGAAGATGGATGACTGTTGTTATTCTGTATGAATTTTCCTACTGTTTCCAGAGTCTGGAGGTCTTATACAGCAAACTCATGTCCCGAGGTGAGAGAAGGATGGATATCAACATCCCAAAAGGAGACATCGAGAAAGACCTTTTCAGAGTTCTGACATACCAGGCCGAATCTGTGAGAACACTGTGATATGTGTCATTTCTATAAACAGAAAAGTGAATTATTAATATCAAATAGGGTAATGCTCATCTTCAGTAATGCTAATATTTCAGGCACTTGTTTGACTGTCTGTGCCCTGACCCTTCTCCTTTCTGTAGGCTTTGATGCAGGATAACCACCAGGGGGCTGTCTCTCAGGTCTCCCGGTGCAAGGACATGCTGGAGTGGCTTCCCAAAGAGGTAGGGACCCCCTTCCAGGATACTGGGCTTACTTTGGGGCTTCTCCTAGGGCTAAGAAAATTGGAAGTGATTGTTGTGAGTCTTATCTAACCCTCACAGACCGGAATGCTGAGGATTCTGTGTAGTGAGGCTCTGGAAAATGTATTTTTTTCTTTTCCAGACTGGATACCTCTGTCTTCTGTGTTATAACTTTGGCATTAACAACTACAACTTGAAAAAGTACAGGGAGAGCACCTTTTGGCTGAGGTACCTGTATTAAGAGTGAAGGAGAGTAGGAAACACTCTGGGTCATCATAATCTGGTTTATGGAGCATTTTTTGCACAATACTACATGATATCTGTAAAAAAAAAAACCAAAGGGATGTTTTCATTATGTTTATACATACTTGTTTATGACTTTAAGTTGCTCCAATGTGACTTGTGGTTGTCAGCAATCCAGAGATCCTACTGTTTAATTGTAATCCTCCCAAGATACATAAGGAGAACAGAATGGATTTGACTCGTTTGGGCTCAAACTGATGCTGTGAGTGGTTGACATTCTGCTGACGGGCAGGTAGCAAGAGCTCAGGCAAGTTGGTTCTGCTTTGCAGCCAGAGCCATGACATGGGGAAGATGAATGAGTTTGGTCCTGGAGCTTCAGTGAGGGTAAGTGCCTGACCTGCGATGGGCAGCTCAAAGTGGCAGAATAATGAAGGAGGTTGTGTGAAGTGTCCGCTGTCTCCTGCTGTCTTTGCTTAGGCCAAAGTGCTAAGGCTTCTTGCGACTGTCTTTTTGGAGTGGGACTGTCAGGAGTACCAGGAAAAGGCCCTCAGTGCTGTGAACTTAGCCAACAAGGTGCGCTTGTGTCAGCATTTGGAACTGTTTGAGCACCTCTGTAAAAGCTTCCTCTCAGCCTCTGTCCCACAATCCAGAAACCCCGGTGTGTATGGTGTTGCTGCGTTTCAGGAAAGTGCGCACCCATCAGGACTATTCCTAAAAATGCGGATTTTACTGACCTGCAAAGCCCAAGACGAACACGTCAGAGCCGGTGGGTGTAACGCAAATTTGCATAGCCCATAAAATATGGCTTCAGAAAACTGGTGACTGGTCATAGTTAATGAAGCCCTGTCCAGCAGAGCTGGTTACAGTTTATGAAATGAATCAGATGAATTATGTATTAAACTGACATTTTACACACCTGTCTGTGTTCCCACCCTTTGTGATCAGCCATAAGGGAGCTGCTCGGCCCTGAGATTCCTCTTGATGTTTGTCTGAGCGCAGTGAGATTGCTCATGACAGAGAACAGGTACAGCTGCAGACCTTCGGCAATGGGCTTCAACCTCTGCTTTTTCACTGATGTCTATTTTAACTTGCAAATGATCAGCAGATTTGCTTTGATGTCAGTCAGGTAGCATGATGAGCTGCAGTTTGTCCAGGAGTAGTTCACCTGACTTGGGCTCTTAGCTTCAAACTGGCTGGCAAACTGCACACTATAAGCTCTGTGCTTGGAAGCAAATCTTGTCATGGGTAAAATGAAGCTTCATGAACCAATTGCTGTATTTTCTGACACCACTACATGGTGCTCTGTAATCAAAAAAGGGCTCCACTCATGCCCCAAAGCAAACCAAGAGCGCCATCTTGTGGGAACACAAAATACAGAAAATGGTTCATGAAGCTTCATTTAGCCATTATTGGTGAAAGGTGCTGGTGCTCTGCCCCTTCTGCTCAGGGAGAGCCTGGCCTTTGAGTTCCTGCAGCAGGTGTGCCAATGCTTTGAGTCGAGCCCTGAGCTGGGAGTGGCCTTGGTGCTGCACGTAGAGCTGCTGCTGCAGAGGGGTAGGGAGGCGCAGGGGAAGCAGCAGGTGGAGCGCATCATGGCAGGTACTGGAGGAGTGGCTGGGTATGTGGAGGGGTGCGGTCCAGAGGACTGGGCTCGGAGGGTGGCGGCTGCGCGCTGCTGTGGGGTCAGCAGGGGGTGGGTTGAGAGCGCAGGTCACAGCCATGGTGGTGGCTAAGTGACACCACGATTGGCCACAGTGGGGGGATGAGTCCCCCAAGTCCTTCAGAAAGTCTGTTCGCCCACAGGACACCATGCCGGCAAATCGCTGTCCCCTCAGACCCTCTGCCTTCTGCACAGCCTGCTGTGGGACCGAGCCGCCAGGCACTTTGAGGTAGGCCAAGGCCTGTCGATGCCACAGAAACACCTTCAGGGCTGTTTGACTGCCTTTGTGAAGCCTGTTCCTACACCCACCAGGCCCACAACTACACAGAGGCCCTGCAGTGGTACAGCTACTCCCTGAGTTTCTACCCAGCCGGCGCCATGGATCAGAACCTGGCCAAGCTGCAGCGGAACCGGGCTTCCTGTTTCCTGCAGCTGCAGCAGCTGGAGAAGGTGCTGCTTGTGGGCCTGTGCTCAGTACTACCCAGGCCGGTGCTCATGTTAAGCTGTTCAGTCACCCAGCACCTGCTTGAAGGACCCCAGCGTGACTTACACTAGTGCTTACCATACACATCACAAATGTATTCAAGGGAATATTTTCATTAGAACAGATCAAGGTTACCTGGCTTGAAAATGCTGTTAACTATTGGACAAACGGTCCATAAGCACCAAGGTACCTGCAGTTTTGGGTCTAGGTCTCCCTGCAACCCCATCCCAGATGAATGTGAATCCCTGATATTTGCCATTAAATGTCCATATTGACAACCTTTGTTAATGATTTGTATGCTGACAGTATAATGGGTGATCTGTGAGTAACAGGCCAAGGATGCCGTGAATGAGGCTGAGAGATGTGACCCCAGCAACATCTTCACCCAGTTCAGCATCTACAAGATGGCACTTCTGGAGAAGGATATGCTGCAGGGTACTGATGGCAGTTCTGCTTCTGCACCGGGGGGGTGGGGGGTTGAAAGGTTTCACCCTGCACAGGAAGCTCATGCATCCCCTGGCTTACCCTGCTTATGTCTGTACAGCCACGGAAGCCGTGAGGCAGATGGCAAAGCTCTCGGTGGAGCCCATCTCATGCCAGGACCGCCTCCTGATGGGGCCCTGTGCGGCCTCCGACCTGCTGGCTGCGGCAGCACATATGGCCTTAGAGGTAAGCGACCTGTGCTGCCTGCAGTTACCATGCTGACCAAGAGGGTGTGTGGTGACCATGCCGCCTGCATGTGATCCCCTAGAATGGGCAGCCGGACACGGCCGCAACAGCCCTGCGGAGCCTGTGCCAGAGCTCGGAGGACAGCGCGCAGGTCCTCAGGGCACTGCGGTAAGCAGATAGACAGCACCTGTGGTGCCCCCACATGGGTACACATGAACTGACATTGAATTTCCTGACTGTGGTTGGCTCACTGCTGCTGTTTTGGGCTGGAGGTATTTGAAGGATTGTATCTGGCAATCTGGGCCATTTTCTTAATTTTTGCATAAAAAAAATTTTAAAATAGGCAGAATGGACTAGATGAATAATGCCGTGAGGAGCTGATGGTAAGTAGGTGGGTGCAGATTAATTTATAACACAGAGATGCTGGGTTGTCTGTTTGTAAACCTCAGAAGCCCTCTGTCTTTTACAGGTGTTTGGTTCGACTTGTTCTTTCTGCCACGGAAAATGAAAGTGAGGAAATGAGGTTGGTAGTTAGTGAGGAAGTTGTTATACAGGCAACAGATGGCGCCAAAGTCAAACACGACCCTCTCTGGTTTTATCAAATGTCATTTTCATATCAGTCAATTTGCACTTGAAGGAAGTATGTAAATAACTTTTCCGAGTTAAAAATGGCTCTTCTGCGTTCTGTCTTGGCAGTGATGCAGATTTGGATGCTGTCTTGTCATACCTGGCAATGGGTGAGTCGTGCTTCTCAGCTCCTGAATGTGGACATTTGACATTTACAGACACCTCGGTGTGGGTTTAGAGCAGGCTGAGGTCCTGTCTGTCCACCAGATCTCCCCGCATGGCATTGATTGACTGTAGAAAGGCGACCGTCAGGCTGGTACACAGTGATCCGCTAACCATGCGCCCCCCATCTTCATAGCTCTGCAGAAGGTATCCCATCTCCCCAGTGAGCTTGGCGCGGACCCAGCAAAACGGGCTGAGGAGGCCAGCTGGTTCAGGAAGATCGGTAAATACTCTCCCCTCCCCAATCAACAGTTGAGACCCTCCTCCCTGACTGTTTTTTTTTTAATAACCCAGCATGGAACCTGGCTCTCCAGTGTGTGAGAATTCCTGACAGGATGCGGGATTTCTTTGTGCTCTCCTATCAGGTTAGTACCCGGGGCTGAGGGGAATTCCTGTCCCAGACACTGGAAACAGCAGTTCAGCTATGTGTGGACGTTTATCTAGCACCTCCCATGTGGTCTGTTCTCTCCGAACATGCGTGATCATGTGCACGTTTGTAGCTGTCCCAGTTCTGCCCGCCTGAAAAAGCTGTGCTCATGGGGCAGAAGACCTGCCTCCTCATGGCTGCCGCAGCTTGCCTAGAGCTCTATAGGATGTCTGCACAATCAGCACCTCAGGTAGGGTTTCCGGGGAATACCCACAATACTGCACTTCTCATATGCAGTTTCTCCTAGCTGCTATGTCAGCTGGCAGCCACTAGAGGGCATAGTGTGTCACAAAGATTTCTGTTACTCGTCAGACAGGGCAGCTGACCCAGGCCTTAGAGCACATTCAGAGCTGCAGGGAAATCTGGAAAACTCTCAAAGCCACAGGTGTCAACTCTCTTTTATTTTTAATTCCTCCCATAGTAACTATTTTTCTAGAATTTGCCAGGTAATGAAATGCTTGCTTTTCCAATATGTGTAGCTGTAATGGCATGGCTAAGTGGTGCAGCATGCGACTTGTTTCCACAGGAGACTTTCTGAGGGATCCCACAGACACTCTGCTCTTTCTCTACGAGTTTGAGGCTCGTGCCAAGCTCAGCGACCCCAAACTGGAGGCCGTGCTGGAGGCCATCCTGGCGATGGACCCTGTGGAAACCAAGACTTTGGAGACAGTTGCAGGCATGGAATAGAGTGCGCTGGAGCTGCCTGGTGTCTCCTGAGTAACTGCCTGCATTGTGTTACTTGCTCTGGGTGGACACACCCACTCAAACAGTGTGTGATCGTGATTGGCTGGCTGCCTTCTTCTGTAACAAGTACCTCTGGTTTCAAAGAAGTGAAAATTATTTTGGGAAAAGACAGTTCCCATTCCTTTCCTTGGGGACAACATTCAATTTCTCACATCAGAGAGGGTCTATTTTGGCAGGTGAGCCGAGCCCAGCTGTGTCTGTCTGGTGCTGTACTCTTTCTCTCATACAGCCCTGGCCGTGGAGCCTCCGGCTCACTTCCCCCAGGTGTCCAAGAGGGCCCTGAAGATGGCGCTGTCCCTGCACAGGAAGCAGCCCCGGGAGGACCCGTCCCGCTGCAGGTGAGGGCTCAGTCTCTCTCAGAGTAAACAAGCGGTGCTTGTTCGCCTGACACCCCTGCTCCCCCGCAGCCAGTGGGTGTGCAGTCTGATCGAGCTGTCGCTGCCCAGGGGCTTGTCCGAGGTGGAGCCCCGCACGCTGGAGGAGGTGTGGGGGTACTTTGAGGAGGCCCGCTCCATCATCGCCTCTGCGGTGAGCTCCACTGGCTCCTTTCAAAATCCACCACCATTTCGTGTTGGTCTTCTATTCAGAAGGCAAACCGTTTTCTTTTAACATTGGAAGAAAATCCTTAATGAGCCACATGAAGCCTTTAATTAGGATGGCCTGACTCCCAGAGGGGTGACATGCAAGTGAGGGCAGTTATCTGTGCAAATGCACTTCTAGGCCACATGCCTGGTGTAGCGCTGCTATGCTAAAAATGCCAGGCCCAGTCTGGTGGCCGTGTGTTTGACTGAGGCCATGAGAAGGGTGCGACTTAGTAATGGGAGAAATAACAGTAATGGCAAAAGGGTTACTGGGTACCCAATTTGCTGTCTCAGTCTGAGGAATTGCCGGAACTGGAGGTTCTGTGGCTGCTCACACGGGCATGGAACACGGGCATCCTGCTCTTCAGTCTCGCCCAGTTCCCCGAAGCAGAGAGGTGGTGCAGCCTGGGTATGGCCTTCCTCTGCCATCTCCGGTCCCTGCAGGAGAGCTACCAGATAAAGGTACGGCCACCAGGGGGAGCTCATGCCCTGAACTCCTGCCCATGCACATTGGATAAGACCGTTGCCGTATGTGAAGGATGCAGTGGGCGCTGCAGTTAATGTACAGGCCATTCCCTGTGACTGAGACATAAAAACATTGTTTGATTCCTCTATAAACCCAAGTGAACCCATTCACTGCACATGCAGAAAAGGGTCATTTGTTTACTGCATTGGAGAACAACTTATTAGTCGACTGACCTTCGGTCTCTTGGATAGGAGCCAGCGTAGGCACAAAGGAAATTTAACCAGTAGGTGGTTCACATCCTGCAGTTTCTTTAGGAAAAAGACCACCACTACGAATAGGTGAAGTGATGTGTGAAAGGCTACACCTTGCTTTCCTTACAGATGTCAAGCCTCTACACAGAGGTGCTCGACCGGCTGGATAAAGCAAAAAGTAATGTCATCACAGAGGAGTAATGCGGCTGGCCCTTCTCTATCACAGGGCCTGTGTCATGGCCTTCCTCCATTTTCCATGTTCGGATCCTACATTGTAACGGCACCTTTTCCCCGATCACCTACTGTTTACAATCCTCTGTTGGCTTGGATAGAAGCTTTTAACTACTGAATTTTGTTTTCTCGTTACGATTTTGTGACGTTCTCTCTGCTGACTCTCAGTTTGTGTGCAGTAAGTGGTTGGCCTCCCCTCAATCTGTTTCAAGAACTCTTTTGAAGAAGCGCACAGCAGCCAGGCAGCTGAGAGGATGTGCTTGTGTACAGAGCAATGAATGTAGCTTGAAGCTGCACTCTGACACAGGCACTGAATGTTTGTTGGGTTAACCGCCACACAGAAAGGTATCAAACCCCTGAAAGGATCCCAACCTTATAGCCACCAATTTCTTTTATTGAACACAAATTGTGTTACTGTTCACTGATGACACACCAGATACTGTGAATGCCCCCCCCCCAACAGATGCTCCCTGAACTGCGACATTGCTGCTGGTTTGTTGGGGAGGGGTAAGTCTGGGCAAAAGAAGGAGCAGATCTCCTTTCAGTGTGATGGAGTGATGAACCTTCACACAGACACCGATAACCTGCTCGTTATGGATTAAAAGTAGTCAAAGTTTTGCTGTGGGCTTATTTTGTCAAGGGAAAAAAACAAACTGCAACCCTTTATCACATTTTATTTCAAACTCCAAGAACTAAAAGCAAAAAAAACAGCCAAAATGAAGCTTGCCGTCGTGAAACTGCAGATGTACGGTTTTGTTCCCCAGACTCCAGCAAGGTCAACCCCAGGGAGCCGCCATGCCAACTGAACCAACTAGCGGGAATAACCCCTCTCCCCAAAGAAAAAGAAAAACAAACATATAGCTCTAACAACAGGGAAACCCTAAAGTACAGGTCTGCCTGTGGAAACAGTACCAGCTGTGTCTGAGGACTCATTGCCTTGAATATTTAGTTACCTGCACCCTCTGAGACAGGCTGGTGCCTGCATTATAGTGACGACTTCATGATTCCTAGAATGAGTCCATATCTACACAGGTTGCCTAAAGAGGCACTCACAGCCCTGCCATGATTGGTTGAAACTGTCCATCATTTGCGCAGAAATTAGCCCTGGAATAATTCAAAGCCGACTTACACAACGTTAAATAAATAAATAGAATAAAGTCTGAGCCCCTGCATAATGCACTGGGAGCGAGACATTCGGGGTCATTTACATTCGCAGATCTGAAACAGTGTGCCGCGTCTAATGGCTGGTTTGGTGGAGGACATTAAGGAGGCCCAGGCAGCCATGTTGCATGGGAGGACTGCTCCCATTTTAAAAAGCATCCTTATATTCCCAATAGTAGTAATACTTCTGTCCAGCCTGACATCAGTCTGTGTTTCACTAGCCTCTGCCAAAGAGTGGCCCTTTTCATAATCTCCTCACTTTTACAGTGGCTGGGGCCCACGTTACAGTTCCTGAGTGCAGTGCATCCCTCATGGAGCACATGAGAAACACAGAAGCATCTAGTATTCCTAAGGACTGCTGTTCTCAGCAGTAATACACCCTTCCCTTTATCACAGGAAAACCAGAAGTATGAAGAGAAGCTCTCTCTTTAAAGTAACAATGGGTGTGAAAGCAAGGGGGAACAGGAAATTACTACCCCACTGTCTAACTGCAGGCACAACCACATTTAATGATTGCCCTTCTAAACTGTGTTTAGCTAATTATGTAGGGCAATTTGGCATTTTACAGAGAGTCCACACTCACCTGTAAACTCCCTGATTCCCAGCAGAAAATAAACACACACAAAGAAAATCAGATTCAACAAGTCCACCGTGTAGTCAAACCTGATCACGTGTAAAACATTTTAATATGTACTAAAATCGTACATTTTTACCAATCGTGTGGAAGTTTCAAGAATATAAACAATTTTTATGCCATTTTATCCAGATTCCCCATTTTCTGAAGAGGTTCTGATGCAGCCATTTAAAATGTAAGCAGTTTGTAATTACATCATAAAATTAGAAAAACAAAAGCATGAACAGAATAGTCTGAGCATCATAGGGGGTTGTGGGGGGGCGTCAGTTCATATGCTGTTAACATAATGTAGGACTAAAACAAAATGCCTGTCATCCTTCTACTCTTTTGTGTTTTAACACCAGTGTTTATACACTTTAAAAAACTATTCTGTCTTCATCCCCAATCTGACAGCAGCATCTACAGACCCCACTTCGTACACATTTTCATACATTCTGACTCTGTCCATCTTCTGCCACGTACCTTTCCTTTTGCTTCCATGTCCACGAATAAAAATGAGCCTGGAATGTTACTTCCAGATTTGGGGGGATTTCTCTAAAACTCATGCAGGAGTTACACACATTTGCAGTCGTGGCGTCAGACGTGAAGTGGTAAAAACCCTACAGCACATGTAGGTCTGCAGAGATAAGAGGTGCTCCTAGGACCAGAGGACTGAAGGCTCAAAACCTTTCTGAGGAAGGAATCCAGATGTAGGGACCAGAATGGTCCTCAATGATCTTCTTCACTTTGCTGTAAAGCTCCTCTAATGAGTCGCCCTGTAGAATTGCTGTGTAAGAAAGGTGGGGGGGGGGGTGTCAGCGTAACCATCCAGCAAAGCTCAGCCCCCTCAGAAACAAGGTAGAACCAGCCCCATGTCAAGTAGTGGGACAATAGGTTGCTGAAGTGGCAGACTATGCGAGTTTGGTGAGTGCTTCTTACCTGTGAAGTATTCGCTGAACTCCTGCTCCAACTTGTTTGCCTTCTCAAAGACTTTGTTGGCCTGTTCATATGTCTGTCTCTTATTCATCTCCCTGGAGAACAACACAATAGAGCATTCATTACAGAACTAGACAGATCAGTAATTAGCCAGGTAAAAATTCATACCTTTAAAGACTAACTAGGGCAGGACTCCGAACAGATGACCAAATATAAATGAATTTGTTCAACGTAACATATTCATTATTTGAGCCCAAAGATTTTTTTATGCTCAGCTGTTGCCTGCTTAGCATAGCATGCGAGACTCACATGAGGGCCTCAACAGACTTTGGCTTGATGAAGATGGCTATTGGGTACAGTTGAGCTTGCTGCAGCCGCTTTATGGCATTCCCCGACACGTCGAGGATGCAGTGTCGACCCTGCAACAGGATGACAAAGGCAGAGCAAGGTCAATTTAAGAGCTGGGGCTTCCCGATCATGGGCCGGGACACAGAAGTTTTACATGTACTATGCTCTTTTCCAGGGAACTCGGTAGATAAGGCTGGATGACATGATGTTTGGGAAACCCTGGGGCACAGCCTTTGATCCTCTAGGTGCAGCGTACCTGTTGTGCTACTGCTCGCACAGACATCACGCTGGTGCCATACAGGTTCTCATTGAACTGGCCAGCCTCAATGAACTTGTTGTCCTGTATGTCTCTCTCCATTTGCTCCCGTGATGCCACAAAGTGGTAGTCCTGACCATCCATTTCGTTCTCCCGCCTGGGCCGTGTAGTGTCTGCCAAATAACACAGTGAGCCGAGGACCAACCCAAGGAAACCAGGCCCACCAAGCCGTCATGACAGTGCACTGGGTCACTCACGTGGGACACAAGAGGCAAACTTGTGAGGGAACTCTGAGATGAGGTCATCATTCAGCCTGTCCTTCATCGGCCCCAAGATGATGACAGGCCTTGTGTAATGAACTAAATAGAGTTTAAAGAAAAAACATGTTAAAAACCTTATTTTGAAGCAATCAATAAAAATATTCAGCATTTAACTCACTTACTCTCCTGTCGGATCACTAGTTCATAGGACAAAATGGTGTCTTCCTGGCCCTCTGAAATGACAAGAGAGAACTGAGAAGGGCTGGGCCGGCTGAGCCTAAAATACACATGTGCATTCAACAGAAGCGAGGCTTTAAAACAGCATGGACAGTGACCTCAGCGATGTGTGGTGTGGATTTCACAGAGATCTCAGGGAACAGGGTCTACTTACTTGAGCTGCTTTCGCTGTCACTCGTGTTAGATGTCAAACATTCTAGGGAAGAGGAAAAACATCTCAAATATGCACCCACATACTGATTTATTTTCCCAGGGGTTTTCATCTAATAGTTAAAACTATATCGGGCCTACAAGGCAAAAGTCCCTCATAGATATTTTGGAGACAAGCCTCATGCCGGGGGTGCCTTTATGAGGTCATGGCCAACAGTTGGGAATCTTAAGAAGGCGTGCAAAAGCCTTAGAGCCCTCCTGGTTTACCTATCCTGTATGATCAGACTAAACTAAAGAGTTACAGAACCAAAGACCCAGCTTCATTTATGAGCCCTGCAGAACTGAATCTATATGAAACTATATGTCTGGTTCAAGATTTTTAGCTGTTGCTCTTTAAAATCACAGTGACTTCTCAGGCGAAGATTGGGGTTGCAAAAATTGCAAAAAAGCCCCCCCCCCCCACACAAACTTACTCATACTCTTTGATCCATAAAAGTCATCGCTTAACCCTGGGAAGTCCTGAGAAGACATTCCAAGAAGAGAAGGTGGAAACAGAGACAAGAAAGCAGACAGGAAGGAGAGAAGTTAGCAAGAGCCGGGCAGACAGAGAGCAGGGAGAGGACCAGCACCTTCTAGCCTGTCAGCCCAGTGGCCAATGGGAGGCCCTGGCATAGGGGTGGGACTTCCCTTCTTTTGAGGGGGACGCAATGAAGACTAGCTGTGTCTGAATTCAGGGGCTGCATCCTTCCAAGGACACGGTCTAGGAAGGCATAGCCTTTGCGGGCTGCGTTCTTCAAAGGTTGAACGGAAAGCGTTATCAAACGGGACAGCCTGGCCGTCACTCGCTGTTCCCACCCTTACCCTTGAGTTATGAATCGCCCCTTCTATCGCCTAGCCAGACACACCGACTTTAGCTCTGTGAGAGGAATCTTGGGATATGTTGGGGGATGTTGCGACTCGGCACAAGGAGGACGCATTTCTAGGCTGCATTTGAAGGAGCCTTTCAAATGGGACAGCCATGTCGCGCCTCTGTGACGCATTTGTCCTTTGAATGCAGCCTTAGAAGGATGCAGCCCCTGAATTTGGACACACCCACTGAGTATAACAACAGCTTATGATGGGGCTCTACATGGTGTCGGAAGGTTTTTCCACCACTTTAGGAAGCTAAAGAATTACACCAGGCACTCTGGGGCTGTCCTAATGTCTTCATTAAAGCTTCATTGGGGCTGAGGCAGAATGAAAACCATGTGGCTCCCCACTGTGTTTTTTTGGTTGCCATGGAAATATGCAAGTTCATTTAATACCATAAGACAAATAGAACCAATGTGAAGTTATGTACACAGCATCATAAGGCTGGTTCTCCTCCTGATACATCCTCAGCAAAGCCCCACCCCCATGTGTGACCCCAGGGCCAACAGCGCCCACAGCTGAGAGGAGAGGGAGGAAAGTGCTAAGGAGAGTGGGCGTCGCCCTGTCCCCTTGGGTACTCATGGGTACTCACGGTCAGGCTGCACATACTCCTCCAAAATGTTCTCCTTGCTCTTGTAAAACGGGAACTTGTGCGAGAGGATGAATGTCTTTTTACGCTTTAGTTTGACTGACTGCAGGGAGCAGAGAGATGGACAGAACGAAAGACAAACATAAATGAGCCTTAATGAGATGCACGACAAATGGCGAAACAATGACAATGGGAGGGTAGTCAACCAGGGGACATTCCCATCCAAAAGGATGCATTCCAGACCACTGCAGGTACCACACAGCTTACACTTCCCCCTGTGTTTTTATAAGGGAGGAGTGTTTCGGGGGAGGTGTTGACTCCAGTTGAAAGTGATGGGGTTGCGTCAGTTCTGACCTAAGCAGGTCTTCGTTGCCTCCATCAAGTCAACAATGGGACAAAAAATACCCCGCTGTGTATTTGTGAGGTGTGAATCAGGCGGTATAGCAGTCTGGAGAGGCTCTGGGGGCCTGGGATTACTGACTCAGTGGAGGCAATGCAGACAGAGAGGGATGGATGCGGGGGTAAGGGGCCACGGGGCCACCCCGCTCAACACGAGATGCCAGCAGCACAGCACGATTGGCTCACAGTGACATGATGATGACGGGGGAGTGGGGTGCTGTGAAGCAGCCAGGGTGTGAGGTGCAGGACACACAAGCGGGGTGTAAAACACACAACCAGTGGCGCATGTGTTTCTGTATACATCCGTAAGCTAACATCTGGACATGTAAGGAACGGATAGTGGAAAGAAAACAATTTCAAAATTAAAATGAACCAGTCAGACAAAACAACAAAATAAATGTTGATTTGTGCCTTCATACATTCTGCTGGTTTTACTGTTTATCTGACACGCTGTATGAAATAAGTACAAGCAAGGTTAATGTTTTTTTGAAGGACTCTCAGCTCCACATGTATGAACAGGATGCACCACTGGGAGTCGGTTGCTGCGTGTGACAGCATGACAGACACCAGAGCAGAGTAACTGCCATAGGTTTTCCAGGAAAGAAGCAGCCTTATTCTGACTGCCACCCTTCCCCCCCAGTCAGAACCCCAAGTGGCTGGGTGGGGGGTGCAGCTGGACACTCACCCTGCCACACTCGATCATACCCGTCCTGGCGTGGAACTTGACCGTTTTTAACCGTGCACGCTCCTTCTTCTCCACCCTGTTTGCAGAGACGATGGGTTAGTTGGGCAGCTGCAGGGACCTCCCTCACCCTGCCCCGCCCTACCCCTCCAGCTACACGAGGGCTACTCTCCACTCTCCTGTACTGACTTCTGAATTGTCTCATCGAGTCGACACTATACAATGTAAAAAAAAAAAAACAGCAGTACCTCTTCTTGCTGGGGATGACCCCAATCTGCTCGCTCTCCCCATGGGGCGTGACCAGCCTCGCCTGCCACCACTCGTCGTCGGAGGCATTGACCACGTGCAAGATGTCCCCGTAGCAGAAGCTCAGGCCCTGGCTGGGCAGGCAGCTGTCGCGGGTGCGGTCATAGTCGAACAGGGCCCTGCACAGCCGGACACAGGAGACCATGTTTGTGACTGTCAGTCAGCCGTTATAGGTGCGGTTGTAGTTGAACTGGGCCCTGCATAGCTGGACACAGGAGACTACATTTGTGACTGTCATTCAGCTGTTACAGATGTGATCATAGTCAAACAGGGCCCTGTACAACCTGACACAGAAGACTGCGTGTGTGACTGTCAGTCAGATGTCACAGATGTGGTCGTAGTTGAACAGAGCCCCACATAGTGTGACACAGGTGGCTATGACAGCCAGATGGTTTAACAGTCATAGGTAGGACACTGCTCGGCACCAAAGGGATGACACACATCAACCCCTCACAAAACGTAGGGATTAAGCTTAATCCCAAAGTTTTCCGTCCCAGGGTCTGGAAAACCCTGCCCTGAAGGCTGGTGACCAAAACACAGGGCCATCATTGTATAACACCGTAAACCTGTCCTGCTGGTTTTCTGGGTGGCTCACACGCAAGGACGAGGATATCCGGTGAGACCAGTGCCAGGCAGCCGGCAAGTAAGAGGATTGGTGGAGGAGAGTGCCGCCTTCCTCCAGGTACAGGCTATTTTGTTAATACCTGAAATTCCCAAACATACAGCCTCATATTCGACTCCCATGTCCTCAGGGACACTGCGCCTGTACGCCCCATGTCCTCAGGGACACTGCGCCTGTACGCCCCATGTCCTCAGGGACGCGGCCCCTGTATGCCCCATGTCCTCAGGGACGCGGCCCCTGTATGCCCCATCTCCTCAGGGACGCTGCACCTGTACGCCCCATGTCCTCAGGGACGCGGCCCCTGTACGCCCCATGTCCTCAGGGACGCTGCCCCTGTACGCCCCATCTCCTCAGGGACGCTGCACCTGTACGCCCCATGTCCTCAGGGACGCTGCACCTGTACGCCCCATCTCCTCAGGGATGCTGCCCCATCTCCCCCACCTCCTCAGGGAAGCGACCCCTCATCCTCAAATGCTTGCTCTTCAAACTGATCTCCCACATTTAGGATTTGTACAAACATGGAGAGTTCTTTAAGAACCTAAAGCTCATTTTAAATCAAAAGTGACTGAACACCTCTTTTATCTCTATATATTCTGCTCCTACTTACTGACGTTACACCATATACTTTGTAATTCCATAATATACGTGTGTGTGTGGGCCAGACTCTGCCTAAAAAAGTTTTCCATTAACTTTGGTCATGGCATGGGCGCCCAGTGACTCATCATGTGACATCACCCAGAGGAAGGCCTACATTTCAAACGCCATGACCTACATTCACCCGTGTTTGCTTTGACTTCAGTTAAAAATCCACTAACCGCTCTCTGTATTTAACTTCACCACACAAGAGACCATTTTATCTGTGCATGTACTCCTAAAAGTACCTACATACTCACAGAAAGACAGGAGCTTACACAAGAGCCTCATTCCTCACCAAAACAATGCAGAAGTGTTAA
Source organism: Mormyrops boulengeri (assembly GCA_026781065.1). Taxonomy (NCBI): domain Eukaryota; kingdom Metazoa; phylum Chordata; class Actinopteri; order Osteoglossiformes; family Mormyridae; genus Mormyrops; species Mormyrops boulengeri. Next base: position 26,931,422 of record JAODLD010000002.1, on the reverse strand, counting down.
AGTCCACCTGTAAGCTCATGAGACAAACATCCAATAGAAATGTAGACAGACAGACACCTGTACAGGAATGAGGGTGCCCCACATCATCTGCCAGACTCCCTTAAGAATGTGAGGGTGCCCCACGTAGACTGACAGACCCCTGTAAGGGCGTGAGGGTGCCCCACATAGTCCAACAAACACCAATAAGGGTCTGAGGGCGCCCCACGGAGACCGACAGACCCCTGTAAGGGCGTGAGGGCGCCCCATGGAGACCGACAGACCCCTGTAAGGGCGTGAGGGCGCCCCATGGAGACCGACAGACCCCTGTAAGGGCGTGAGGGCGCCCCACGTAATCCAACAAACACCCATAAGAGTCTGAGGGCGGCCCACAGAGGCCGAAAGACACCTGTAAGGGCATGAGGGCGCCCCACAGAGACCGACAGACACCTGTAAGGGCATGGGAGTCCCCAGGGGCCGTACCTGACGTAGAGGGAGCGCTTCTCGCTGGTCCGCAGGGAGCCTGACCCTGAGCTCATGCTGCTGTTCATCATCTGCTCCCGTAGGTCCTGGATCTTGGACTCAAAGCGACTGTATTCTGCCAGAAACAAACACATCCCATAAACCACTACCCAGAACCTCAGGCTCTCCCTGGTGGAGCCATATGCAGGTTCAATTCAAATTCACCCCAAGGTATCATCCTCGAGATACACAATATATTGGTTAACACTGGTATTGGCCAATATTTATAAAAAAAATCAAGATATCAGCATGGGCCCAGTGTCAGTCTTGGTTGATATTGCTGGCCAATATTTATACTTTATCAATATTGAAAGTTAGTACCAAATAATGGAGATGATCAGCCATTTTCTGTAGAGGAGGACGAGGGATTTTTTTTGGCTAATTGACCACTTAGAAAAGGTCTTCGAAGTACTGGCCTGAGACGCGTTTATCTGACTCACAGATCGATCTTTCATTTTCCACAGAGTAAAAAAAAACTATGTAACATCATTCCTCTGATCTGCACCAGCACATCTGGCAAGTTTCACTGCCGGCATCATCATGAAAAATTATGCACATTAATCTGACTTCTATCTTAACTAACACATTTCCAACAGGTTGTTCCTCACACAGTTCCTAGAGCTTTTGGAAGTAAGTCAAAGGGACCGATGGTCTGCTAATAATGGACACAGAGGCTTCCTAACAGAGAGGCACTAAGAGTGAGCTACAGCTGTAACCACAACCTGACGTCATATATCATAATGCCCGGGGCAAGCAGAAGGATGGCGAGAAGAAAGCCCTGGAGTGGACTGATGAGGGTGCTGGAGTGCAACGTGACTGCAGTGAACCAGGGAAAACGCACCATAACATCCTTATAGGCAAGGTTCAGGATCCAGGTCAGAAGCCAACCGATCAGAACATCACCGTCTCCATGTGGGACCTCACCTTCACCCTGGGCACTACATCTCACATGACTTGAGTCAAGTTACCACAGACAGGAACCCTGAGGAGCATCCATCGAGCCACATGTGGACTGAAGCCAAATCAGAAGCCCAGTGACTCGGCGATAAAAAAGGCCAGGTAATTCCACCCCGTGCCACTGGTACCCGGGGAGACACCTCATGGTTGCTGAGGCCTGTTGCAGTGTGGGAAAACAAACAGGTGGTAGTGTTTGTGTGTGTGGAGGGTTCCAGTGCCGTGTGGCACAGCAGTAAAATGACCCAAAGAGCAGGGATGAGCAGGGCTGCCGAAAAGTCCATGCCCTACCCATCCTCTCCAGATGGTTATATCTGTCCCTCTAAGACCGGCTGGGCCAGAATGTCACAGCCACTGTGGACGACAGGAATGGACAAGGAACTTGGCACCATCAAAGCACGGTGACTCGTCGGGGTGAGGCGAGCTGGTGACCAACCCGACAGACATGCATGTGCAAATGCTCCTGGCGAAGCGTAGGAGACATTTCTGTGCAGCGGCTGAGAAGGGGAGACCGAAAATGAGGTCTCCTCTGCAGCCCCAGAGCATTTCGGTCTGGATGCGGTGCTATAGTCCTATAACGTCACCAGCATCCCAGAAGAGAGACAGAAAGCCGCCTTGGTCCCAATGGCGCACCAACAGCAGAAACCTGACCGTCATCCCGTAATCCTGACCAACTCCTGCACATAGGTGATGCAAAAGAGGCACATTTCACACCTCTGGCAGGGCTGGACTGGGATTAAAAATTGCTCTGGACTTTTGTCCAGACTGGCCCACACACCTATGTAACACTATAAATTTAGTCAATTCATGGGGGGGCAGGGAGACCCCTATAAAAAACTGTGCTGGTCCACAAACCCAGCACATGCCAGAAGGCCTGTCCAGACCTGGCCTCTGGAAGTTTGGCCCTAAAGCCTAAATACTATTTCTATAAGATGTTTATTGCCTAGGAAAAATAGGAAGGGGTCTGGTTTAAAAGATAATCAAAGGGAATCCTTAAGAAGGCAAGGAAAAAGAGAAGAGAGAAATGGAGAAAAGTATATCTGCAAACTGTGCGGAAGCAGCTCAACTGACATCAAAACGAGGCTCGGAAAGTGAGCAGCCCACCTCACAGAACCCCCCCCGCGAATCTCAATGCCACCCCAGTCCACACCGGCAAACGCTCTCTGGAATAGCTGCTCCTGGGGGCAGGTCCACACTGCAGAGGGCAGGGCCGGGCCGGAGTCTGCGTGCTATACAGGAAGACATGCCGTAACAGAACCTACGCTGCCACATTCCTGTCATAGTGAAGAAGGGACGTCTCAACAGAAACTCGCAATTGCTCGACGTTGACGCCATGATCCACACAAACAGCTGGCTACTCCCACTGCTCGGCGAAGACTTGTGCTTTCGATGGTAAACTTCTTTGCTCCTGGGAGCACCCAGCCTTGCCGGTTTTGGGTTACACTTGACACGGACCGCAGTGATCTACTGGGACCATGGCGGGGGGTGGACTGCAGCAAACACCAAACCCCCAAACCGATTCTGTCATCCTCAGTGCCGAAACAACCATTGACGTCTTGAAGTATTTGAAAGCTCAGGGTATTTACCACTGCTACCACGGGTGACGGCAGAATTCCTGAATGTAGTATGACATCATCTAAATAAATACTTCAGGTAATTCCATGAAGCAGTGCTTCCATTGATCTCCCTGGAATGGCACACACACTGATCTGCTTTCAGCCATGGTGTTGTGTGTGTGTGTGTGTGTGGTGACGCCTATTCTTAAATAGGCCAAGTCTTCAGCAGGGGCCCTGAGTATTACAGGACAGCTAGATGCTGAAGGACACCAACTGAAAACACTAAAACCCTAACACAAACACATTAACCCTAAACCTAAGCCTAAATCCAACCCAAAACACCGTAACCTGAACCCTATAACACCATAAACCTAATCCTCACACCATAAGCCTAACTCCTAAATCTTAACTATAACTCATACTCTCAACCTAACACTATAAACCTAACCACACTGGTTTAGATCGACATACCACCCATTCGCCAGTAGGAGATCAGTTCACTTTTTAAGCGTAATAGCAGCTTCGGGAAAACAGTAGTTTGAGAGAAGTGGAAATGTACATAAATGGGAGCAGACGAGCTGCTCCTTATCGGCGGCCGGTCACGGTCACTTAGCCGGCTCCAGCACTGGCACGGATCGCTTACCGAGAGGCGCGGCGGCGCTCCTGTTCACTCCTCTACCCGGCCGGACAGGAGTCACGGCTCCGCGGCCACCTCCAGCCAACATGCTAGCAGCGGCTGCTCCGGCTCTCGGGCGCTGCTTCGGTACTGTCCAAAACCGCTCCCTCGCCAAGCCTACTGGCTGCTCGTACGGTTCCCTGCGCTCGGCACTTCTCCTCCCATGCTCTAGCTACACCCGGGGCGCTCCATCCCCCTCGCGCGGCTCGCACGGCGCCTATTTCCCGCAGACTGTGTAGGTCCCCGGCTTCCAGCGATCGCTCGCCGCGGTGGGCAGATCCTCCTGGGGGTGAGTCCGAGCACGAAGCCAATCAGCCTCGGCAGAGCATGTCCTCGTTTGCGGAGCAGGGCTTCCTCTGGGGCGCTGCGGGAAATTGAGCCGCCGATACGCTTCCTACCTGCCTTAAAGGGCTAGAAGCGGCTAACGCCCTTCTGCGGAGCTCCAGCCAACACCCTGCACCTACACACCGGGTACCCGGTATTATTCCAGCGGGCGGCAACCATTTAATCTGCGGATCGCTTGTGTATTTAAAAATACACGCCGCAGCACTGCTGGAGTCGGTTATGTTCCTGCTTTGGGCTGTGCTTCGTTTTTATTGTGCCTAAAGCAGAAACAAACTTTCAGCGATGAGACCCAAGAAGTGGCCATCATCTAGATTGGAAGACCAGGCAGAAAGTGATCATACAGTTTAAACGTGAAGCTATTTGGGACCTTCAGATATTTAAACAAAAATGGAAATGCGATGGTTGTGCATTTGTGATCTGACCAATTGAACCTACATCTGAGCACCTGCCCGTTTTGCCCCAGCTATTCACTGTGTTCCTGTGCGTGACCTTTAACAGAACTCAGTGGCCCCTTTCTAACCTGTGAGCACCTGTCCCCCTGGAGAGTAACACCATTCCTGACAGCACGACCCACCCATATGAATGAGCGAGAAAGCAGCAGGAAAATATTCCTGGATGCTGCTCCTGTTATCTTGCGTTTGAGGAGACCGGCCGGTCTCTACCTTCTGGCCTGAACTGGGCGATGATGGTGACCGTCTGTCCCGCCCTCTTCAGCGCCGCCGCCGCCTGCTCGTGGGTGGCTTTGCGGAGGTTCACGCCGTTCACCTGTGACGAGGGGGACACGTCAGCGCACCTGCCGGAACCCCCGCCCTTACCAGCACTGAAGTCCAGAGCAGCTTCGGGCTTTTTAGGTTCATTTCAGCTGGAAGAACATTAGGAATCATCTCTCTTAGCGGTTCCCAATATTCCGCCGTATTGCGGGATACTAGAGGGTTTGCGCGGGGTTAGTTAATTTCCTAGAATAAATGACCGCGCATCATGATTGCATGTGAAAGAAATGGAAACGGTTAAATTTCTTAAATTTGTCCCGCCGGTCGATTTAGCGCCAGCACCGATGAACAAGTTTTACTAATCTCTGATTTTGTTATAAACTGTAAACTGGTCTGTGGTCATCGGACGGTTGGGAACCCGGAATCTACGTTACATCAAGGTACAAGGCAAGAGAAGACACACACACACACACACACACACACACACACACACACACACACACAGAGACAGACAGAGTAAATGTACTCTGTTCTGTCTTCCTTAACCTGTCTCGCAGGAAGAGTAGGCCTCACCGAGAGGATGCGGTCACCCCTCCTCAGCTCGCCGCTCAGGTCGGCTGGCCCACCCGCCAGGATGAAAGACACAAAGATGCCCTCGCCATCCTCGCCGCCCACGATGTTGAAGCCCAACCCCGTGGAGCCTTTGTGCAGCACCACCTTCCGTGCCTCCCTGGTGGAGTGAGGTGAGAAATTAGCGGAGAAAGGTCGGAGAGAGCTGGCACAGAGGCCGCTACGATGCTCATGCACCGATCGGCATTAAAGGGCTCTGTTTTTCTTGGTTTTGGCACGTGGGCAATCTGCATGTGGCTCCTGTCAGGCTCACGCTAAACCAATGGCAAGACTCAACAGCAAGTAACCTCAGTGAGATACCATCAAAAAGTCATCAGATATGGACACACGGAAGCCTGAGCGCACACACAGACACACAGGCTCTACAAATACACCCCCCCCCCCCCAGAGCCCCAAACAACCGCCCCAACCATTCTGATCATGGGTTTCCTTAATCACCTGTTGTTTGGTGAGGATCATCATCATGCACACACGAACTATGCAACCTCACTTCAGCGAAGCTGTCTCTCCCCAATCCCCTATTAGGAAAAGGCTGTGTCACCCAGAGAGTGTCAAAGACCCACATAGACATGGTACTACTCTGTCCAACCCAAAGTGCTGATCAGGACCTGGCCCCCTCGCACCCCAGTTACATGGGGCCTTGTTCTGGGAGAGGGAGTTGCTTCTTTCCGGGGTGTTCTGGGGGGGGGTGGTCTGCAAGTGTGGCATGGCTGATGCGATGTTCACGGTGAACATGGCAGCTCTTCCTGGGGAATTGGAGGTGCTAGTCGATGGTCCCCAGCCTGGTCTTGTCTTGCTCTTGGCACTGATTGACACACTGGTACGATCACTGCTGCGTCTCGGAGGTCTCCTGTGCATACGAATTGTTTCCAGTTCTCTGCACTCTGATGTTCATGGTGACTCCCCATGTCAACATGGGGGGGACAGAATCCTCTACCAAAGAGCAGTTTCCCAGGTGTGAGTCAGGGCCCGCCCCCGGAGGACCCCCTGGCCATGTACAAATCACCTTTCTGGTTTCTCTCACACACAACTGTCAGAGGAACCTGCCAGTAGTTTGATGTCCCAAGTGAAGCTACAGATTTCCATCCTGTAAGAGTTTGGCCGTCTGGCAGCAACAAGCAAGCAAGCAAGCAGACATCACCCCTGACATCTGGGTGATAACGAGAATGAGCTTTAGCACTTCAGCAGAAATGTTATGTATGTCTTTCACGGGGAGGAAACAAGCTGTCCCTCTTGGTCATGGGACGTCCCACCTCAGTTCATCCTCTCTAGGAATGCAAACACCCCAGGCTGTGGAATGATTCTCGTCTGTTCTGTGTCTGACTCTCCCTGTCTCTCTCAGTTCCTCTGGTTCTCCCCCTCTCTTTCTGTCATTCTGGTTCTCTCATGTTCTCTCTTTCTGTTTGTAATTACTGGCCAACATCCTCCTCTTCTTCTCCTCTTCCCCCACACAGTCCTAGTTCCCGTGTACTAATGTGGTAAGTAGGCTTTGGAACAGCACTGACTCGCAGAGACACTCTTTGGATGAGGACGCATCGCTTTGTGGCAGGAGCCGCGTCTTTCCATGTCTCTCCTGCTCTGCACATCACACAGGGGTTTTTCCTCACATGTTCTTGTGGATTTCCTGTCGTTGCCATGAGATGTGCTTTTTCACAAAGGAAGGTGGGGGGGGGGGCAGCTGACTACTGCAAGAGGCTGCCAGAGATATTTTAAGCGTGTCAGAGGAGCTAAGAATAAATTGGCTGCGACGAGCTGTTAACGGTTTGATTGCCGTCACCCTGCCTGCTCTGCCGTTCCTACATGCACCAGCTTTGAGAGTATGCCATCCTTCCAGGGTATTTCGTGCACATTGTGTGCAAAGGTCGCTTCATCCTGACAGGTCACAGATGGGTCATAACTCCTGAGCCTTTTTGTCAGTGTGTGCATCTGGCCCTGGCTGGGAAGCCATTTGGGGATGTATGTGGACAGAGGCAGCTGTTGATTACTCAGACTCTCAGAGCAGTACCAAGCCCTGTTTATATATACATCTCAGAGACTGGGAATAGGCCAATATCTACTCTGTATACACCTGAGAGTCTGGGAACAGGCCCACGTCCACTCTGTATACACCTGAGAATCTGGGAACAGGCAGACGTCCACTCTGTATACACCTGAGAGTCTGGGAACAGGCAGACGTCCACTCTGTATACACCTGAGTGTCTGGGAACAGGCAGACGTCCACTCTGTATACACCTGAGAGTCTGTGAACAGGCCCACATCCACTCTGTATACACCTGAGAATCTGGGAACAGGCAGACGTCCACTCTGTATACACCTCAGAGTCTGGGAATAGGCAGACGTCCACTCTGTATACACCTGAGTGTCTGTGAACAGGCCGATGTCCACTCTGTATGCACCTCAGAGTCTGGGAATAGGCAGATGTCCACTTTGTATAGACATCAGTGTCTGGTGACAGGCCAGTGTTCACTGACAGAAAACAATCTGGCCATTATTCTCTTTCTGCTTTATTGCTCTCTGTTGCCCTCTGGTGCCATAGAGCAGAATATGCAACCTGACCTGTTGTCAGTCAAACAATTCAGCAGATGGAAAATCTTTACCATGGGTTTACAGTGCATCGTAAAAGACAAGAATTTCTTCCCTGCTGTCCATCACTCACCTGGTGAAATCATCCTCCACCATCATCTGTCGGGGTAAGGGTGAGTAGCGTGGGGGAGTATTCTGGGGCGGCTCGCTCATGTAAGCCACACCAGAATTGTGGCCTACGTGGTTTTCTGTCCTTCCTGGGAAGGCTGTAGGAAGTGTGAGACCAGTACAGGGAAGAGAAGGAGTATAAAAGTAGAGTGATACCCAGAGTAGCCACTAGGGTGGTGACATTGAGTTTGTGGGGGAAAGAAGTGAGTAAGTGGAGATAGGGGATGCAGCAGAAGGTACATACTGCTGGAGTAGTCCGGGGGGGCATACATGTCGTTGAGGTGCACTGGGCCGGGTTTGGACACCTTGAGGTAAACCATGTCGGAGGTGTTCTTCAGTGCTGCCACTGCGTCCTCGTGCCGGATATCCTGTAGTACGATGTTATTCACCTGCATAGAGAGAGAGAGACACACACACACATACATGCCAGTGTGTCCCCATGTGTAATGCTCCTGACGCAGAGAACACAAGGCGGGCAAGCGAACTGTTCACGTGTATCAGAAATGACCACACAAACAAGACCAGGAGTATGTGACAGGCAGCAATATGTCACTGGGCAAGAATGACAGTGTCATTTAATGTGTCAGTTTCTTCAATGTGCTCAGTGTTTTTGGTATGTCACTGTGTCTGTGTGTCAGTGTTATTATTGTGTTCAGTGTCAGTATGTCAGTCTATTCAATGTGCTCAGTGTGTTTGGTATGTCACTGTGTCTGTGTGTCAGTGTTATTAATGTGTTCAGTGTCAGTATGGCAGTCTATTCAATGTGCTCAGTGTGTTTGGTACGTCACTGTGTCAGTTTAATCAGTGTTCGATGTCAGTATGTCAGTCTTTTCAGTGTGATGAGTGTGTTTGGTATGTCACTGTGTCTGTGTGTCAGTCTCTTGAGTGTGTTTAGTGTTCCCGTGTTTTCAGTACATTCAGGGAGTGGTGAATGCAGTTGCTCTCGCTTACAGCCAGGAGGCGGTCCCCCGTCTGCAGCCGCCCGTCCCTTTGTGCAGCCCCACCTTCGATGATCTTTGTGATGTAGATACTGTTGTCTCCGGGAATGTGTTGGTTACCAATGCCCCCAGCAATGCTGAAGCCCAGACCTGAGGAAAAGGAAGGTGTGTCTGTGAGACAGAGGGTGTGCGTGTATGTATTTCTGTGTGTATATGTACACGGGTCTGTGTGTGTATGTGCCTGTATGTATATATACATGGGTCTGTGTGTGTATGTGTGTGTATATGTACACGGGTCTGTCTGTGTGTGTCTCACCCTTGGGCCCTTTCAGCAGATTCACTTCCACCACCGTCCCAGGGGGTGTGTGTCTCCTTCGCACCAGCAGGCGCACCACTGGCCCCGCCTCCTTGAGCGCCTCCACTGCCTGGCTGTGCACCACCTCTGAAACGTCGACGTCATTGACCCGCAGTACGCAGTCATTCACCCTGTTGGGAGGAGGGGGGGGGGGCTTATTGATTACAAGGAAATGCAAAGTCCTTGCAGTCAGCAGTGATTAGGAGTCACGCTCATGGTGACTGACCCCAGCCGGCCGTCGATGGCAGCCGCCCCTCCTGGGATGATCTTGGTGATGAAGATGCCGGGGTCCTCGGGGATATGCGGGTTGTCCAGCCCTCCGGCGATGCTGAAGCCCAGCCCGGAGTTTCCCTGTGTTCAGGTAATCAGTCATCACAGCTGGGCTGGAGCATGCGTGCAGTACCTCTCTCCTCCCTCCTTCTTTCTTCCCTCCTTCCCTCTGCTGTCTTTCCTCCCACGTTTCTTCTCTCTTGCTTCCCTCTCCTGTCTCCCCTCCCTCCTTCCTTCACTCTTCTGTCTGCTCCCTCCTTCCTTCTCTCCTCCCTCTTTCCTTTTGTCTTCCTTCTATCTGCTGTCTTTGCCCCACCTATTCATTCTGTTCCTTCTCTCTCCTGTCTCTCCTCCCTCCTTCCTTCTCCCGGCTATCTCTCCTTCTCTCCCTCATTACCCTCACTTCTTCTCCTTTCACATCCTCTTTTCTGTACCCATCCTCTTCCTTCCCTTTTCCTCTTTTTCCATCTGTCTCCATTCCTTTCTTCCTGCCTGGCTGGGGCTGCCCCTGCTCTGTGATTGTGACTGATGCGACTCGGACGCACAACAGAGTCCGTAAGATCCAGCGGGGACTTTATTTCTCAGCACTAATGCGGGACTGAACATCTGACAAGTGTCGTCCTACACACCAGTCTCATAAAAGACTTGAGAAGCATCATCCTTCCATCACTGTATTTAATTTGGGCAAAAGGCGCCATCTAGTGGACAGTGTTTCAGCTCACCCACACTCAATGCCGGTCTGCAGACATACCACTGATTATTGCAGCAATGATCTTGAGAATAACAATACTCACCCTCTCTAAGATGATCTCTTCATATTTGTACATCCCATCACTCCCGTTTACCTGCAGCAGGAAACATGCATTCCTGTTAGTACCAGCAACAGTGTTTCTCTGGGATCAATAAATAATCTCTTACCTTATTATACCTTATCTTATCATTCATGGGGACACTATAATGATGTTTCCTTTACTCACTTACTCAGCGACCGGGCCTTCTACAGCTCCCCCTCTGGGAGTCGGGAGTGTACTTACATAAGGACCAGCGTCCAGGGAGTCTGCATTCACCATCACGGGGGGTGGGTTGGCCTGCCGGGAGGAAGAACACACACACAGGG
>JAODLD010000002.1:26901074-26913082 GCA_026781065.1 Mormyrops boulengeri | reverse complement strand
CACCCCCCCCCCCCCACCCCCCCCCACCCAACAACAACCCCCCCCCGCGGGGGGCCCCGCTCCGTGGGGACTCAGAAGGTTGCTGGTTTAAATTTAGTGGTTGGCAGAGTGATGCCACCATTGTACGTTTGACCAAGGCCCTTAACCCCAATTGGTCCATGGACTGACTGACCCTACTTTCTTCTCTCCGCCAGTTCCATGAGGTGGCCTCCTGGGATGCTTTTCCAGCTGTCCTGAAGGAGGTGCCACATATTTGCTGAGCACTCACTGGCTACTTTCTCTCCATCACTCTCTGGTCAAACTCCTCCAAAACCATTTGTAACTGTGTTTAGGTCAGGCGACCAGGTCATGTCGTGCGACACTATCAGTCTCCTTTGTAGGTGACTGGGCGTGTCCAACTTTTGACTGGTACTCTAGGTGCTGGGATTGTCATTAACGCTCTTTTCCCACTTCAATCCACTCAGACTATTCATAATCAAATTATGTGATACAAGGAAAATAAAAAAAGGCTCCCAGCATTCATTTTGTAGGTCATCAGGCTTCTCAGGAGACTGTGAATGATGATGACACTTGGACCATTACGCATACAGATCAGATTAAGCACCTCAATCAAAGGTAAAGCCATGGATAGCATACATGTGCATGCATCTGCTTTGAGGCCCCCCCTGCCCATCTTCAGCACCTACCTGATCTCCTGGGTGGCGATCTTGTTATATTTGTAGTTAAGCTGGTTTCCTTCCTGGAAATACATGTCCGTCGTGTTGTTATAGATGTGTCTGAACCTTGGGGCTTTTGTCATCACTTTCTTCCTGTGGAGGGGGGGCAGCCATAGCACCTAGGAGATCAGCACAGCAGCACCAGCTCACCTACCGGCCTTCTAATTGGGTTGGGGACCCTGCGATCCCCAAAAATCAGCACCGTCACTAAAAATGAGGTATGGTCACTAAGGAGTCTGGGACAGTCTCTAATGGTGCTTTTCCACTGCCAGCAAGAACCGAGCCATACCTGAACCATTTCACGAACTGGCAGTCTCCCATTGTAAATTATGCGAGCTCGTACCCGTGCTGACATGGTTCTGCTTACTAGCAGGGCTGAAAACATGACCAAACCGAGCTGGTTGCGTCACCACCATCTGATTGGTCGAAATGCATAGAGATACCGGTCTGCACTTGGCTTATGTGAAGGAAAAAAGGTATATTCCATGCAGTCATTATTAGTAGTATAACACATCGATAAGTATTGATGCATTCCTGATAACTCAGAACTTGAAAACTAGTGTAACTAGTCTTTGTTTGTGGTACGGGTCGAGTACAGCTCAGTTCCTGTATGCCAGAGGAAAAGCGCTACGAGAGTCAGACACGATCACTGACAATGTGGTAGACGTCATGAATGAGGTACAGACAGTCATTAAGAGTAAAGTACAGTCAGTGAGTATCTGACAGTCATTGAGAATGAGGTACAGATGGCATGAAAGAGGTACAGACAGTCATTCACTGTACGGTACAGTCAGTGAGTTTCTGGCAGTCTAAAAGACAGGTACAGTCGGAGTGTCTGTTGTATTCACTGAGAATGCGGTACAGACAAAGAGACTAAGAGTCAGGTACAGTCAGTGAGATCCAGTCGCTGAGAATGAGGTACAGACAGCATGAATGAGGTACAGACACCAGGAAGGTAGCTGAAGACTGGCTCACCAACTCAGGACGGATGCCGGACTTCAAGATGGTGTCAATCACATAGTCTGTGTCATTGCTACCACTTGTGTCCTCCTTCAAGTCAAAGATTACAGAGATATTTTTCTGCTTGGCCAGCCTCAGGAGATCAGAGAGGAGTGGAATAGTTTGATCCTTTGCATCCGCCTTCTCTTTCTCTGAGAGTGATGAAACCGTGTGGAATGGATCATCCTGGAAAAAGAGCCACAGACAGAAATGTGCTGTAGGACTTGTAGCAACAGTGAAGAAAGCAGCACTCACAGTGTTAAAAGCTACACCATTATGTTGTCTGGGAAATAGGAGCTGCCTTCACGTAGTGAGAAGGAACTCAGGCATTATACCAGCTCAGAGCAGGTCACGACAGAACTGACCTTCAGGAACCAGCTTCCCGCGTTCAGTCTCTCTAACTGCGGCCAGCTGAAGCTGCTGCTCTTGTTATCAGCCTGATCAGGGAACTCCTCCTGGACGTTAGTTGTTCTACGGAGGCTTTCGTTATCATGCATAAGGAAGGGAACTCCGTCCTTGCTGTTCTCACCAGCATGTTGGCGCGTGCATAGGAGGTAGAGCAATGTCAGTTAGCTAAATGACCTGCTGGTTCCTGTGTCTGTTCTCCTCCTACTGTACATTGCCTGGTCTTTGGCTTTCTCCTCATGGACCTACCTGATCAGAACATCGGTCTCGAAGGCGAACACACCACACTCTGCACTCTTCGAGAACGACATCATTGTATTCTCCGGGGCGAGCTAATGTTAAACACATCGATCAAGGACGATGATGACGATGAGACAAATGAGGCAGATCAAAGAGGAAAAAGAAGAAAATCAAACAGACTGGGAATCAACGTCACTAATCAAGTAATTAATACTGAAAATGATCCCAATAATCAGGATTTGATAAAAATCGACACATATAAGTAGACAGAACTGACAGATCTTTCTCACCATTGGTGCCCCTCTGTGGCCAATGAGCTTTGGTTTATGAGGGAGAACATCACAGAGGCATGGAGACTCAATCAAAAGTGGGGAGAGGAAGACTGCAGCCGTCAGCAGCGTGAAGGTGCCCATGATGGCGGCCTTGGAAGCTGCATGTGGGTAATCATGCGTGTGAGGAAGCTGTACAGAAACCACACACCAGCATGTGGCAGGTAGCCTCACGGAATCAGGACTCCTCATTTTTACACTGGTTTCCTCTAGATACTCTGGTTTCCTCCCACAGTCTATAAACTTGCAGTTATCTCTGTATTGCCCTTAATATGTGATTGCTTGTGTTCGGGTTCCACTCTATAAAGACCTGACCTCCCACCAAGGGTGTCACCTGCTTCCTGTCCTGTGTTTCTAGGGCTACGATTCAGTCTCACCATGACAGTAATCTGGATGGTGGATGAAATAATAACAGCGATGGCCTTCTGTAGAAGGTGGCTTTCTTGAGGTTTTAAAGTAGAACATTCCCACTGCCATCTTGCCGAAAGCATGTCACTGGTTTGGAGTGTGTGCGTCATGCATAGACCTCCCGGCTGCTAGGGGGCACCGTATGCTGGGGGAGCATGTCAGGATCCTGTCCCTTCACTAACCTTTGCTCTGGGTTTTGTGGTAGCTGCGGAAAACGAATCCACTCAGCAGGGTGAGGGCCATTACACCACCAAGCTGGAGAAAGGGACCCGTGGCCTGTGTGAGAGGGTGGTGGATGACACAGGGATGGCTCAGTGGAACAAACATAACCACAGGTGCATATGTACATGTGTGATGCTCAAATGCGCCCCCCACCTGCAGAGACAGGGACACCGTATTCCACTCCTCCGGCCACGTGATGGTGATGCCCAAAAGCCCGACAGTGATGAATAACACTGACCAAACCAGCAGTACCTGCACTCCAGCAGAAAGGAAGATTACAACACAGCTTTCAAAATATACAGAGAGCAGCAGCAGCAGAAAACGTGACAACGGGGCACAAGGGTAAGTCAGGCAAGCAGACAGAATAAAATCATTCACCTATATAAAAAAAATAATTTCTGTGGAACAAATGTACCTTATGAATAACGTGAAGGTGGTTCAAGGGCTCCTTCAGGGCCACAAGGAACAGCGAAAACAGCTGAAAGATTTATTTTAAAACATTATTTATAAAAAAAACACAAAGGCTTGTGTAACTTTACAGCAATAAAAATGGTTTGGTAGCCCAAGGTAGTTGAGCTCCTTCCATTAGGTGGCAGCAATACTGTTCATGTAATTGCTGTCAGTCTGTGGTGCATGCACCCCCCAGCTTCAGGGTCTCACCAGCAGGAGGCAGCAGTACACTGCCAACAGTGAAGAGAAGACCACCACAATCATGAACCAGTTCACCCATTTCTTCAGGCTACTGAAGAGCTTCCTGTTGTGCAGGAGAATAAAGCAACACGGCAAAAAATTAAGAGAGATACTAGCTTTCAGGGATCATTCACTTCCACAGAGTATAGAACAGCTTTAAAACTGATATACCCTTCAATGACCAGCAAAGTACACGGCGCCCTCTGGCAGCTGGGAGGTCTCTACACAACGTACACACAACCTTCAAAGAGGACATGACTGGTCTGGAGTGCTGATCAGGGGTTGTAGATTCAACCCCAAAACCCCCCCCAACGTCGTGACTGTCACTGTACCCTCCTGCTGGACATAAACGAAGGACCTTTTAAAAGTTCAGATTTTCTCAAAGGCTTCCAGATGCATGGGTGATCATGTGAAATGCACAACACCAGTGGGGATGAAGAAAAGGTCAGCAGCACACATGATGTAGGGGCTTCATGTATGGAGGTTTCTCAGCGCTCTGCTGTCACAGCGTCATCGTGCTGGCTGGGGACGAGCTCAGAATGTCTGTCAAAGGCTTTGATCTGTTTCTTAAACCCTGCAGTGACTGTTTGCTTTTTGCTTGGTGTGTGTTTGCTTGGGTGTTCCCACGTAAGATACAAAATCATGTTGGTGCGTTGGTTATTGAACCACTGATATCGTTTATTGACCTTGCTCTCTCTCTCTTTGTGTGTGTGTGTGTGTGTGTGTGGGTTTGGATAGATCACATTTGAGGACCAAATTGTTCCCGAAGTGCAGTAAAACCTGAAATTTCCCTACTTTTGGGGACATCTTTTGATGTCCCCATTTGGATAACCTCAGTTTTATAAAAATCTGTGAATGCAATCAAAAAAGTAAAAATGCCAAAAGTCTTGTATTTGGGTTGGTTACTTATGGTTAAGGTTAGGGCTGGGTAGGGGTTAAGGTTGTCATTGTTGGCATTTGGGGCTTGCCCGTAGAAATGAATGCACAATCCCCACAAAGATATGAGTACAGGTCTGTGTGTGTGTGTGAACATATATACGGACGAAGCTCACCAGTTGACATCATCGCGATCATTGTATGCCATCATGCAGATGTACAGCCAGCCCAGAGTGAGTGCAGACACCAGCGTGAAAATGCAGAGCCATGCATGCTAATAAGAACAGGGGAAAGGTCAGAGGTCAGAGGTCTCTGAGGGGGATTGGCTACACACAAGCGGGTCTGTCATATATGTATTTCTGCGGCAATACATATACTTCCTGTTCAGATTTCTACAGAACAAGCCACTAAGATAACACAAAGGTTATATAAAGAGCTGGGCCTGTTATCAAAGCGCTATATTCTGAAGCCCGCGGCATAGACATGCTGCTGTACCCTTGATCAAACTGTATTAGTGAATTCCAGCCTGAAACACGGCTCTGTAAATCTGACAGGCTTTTCATGTGACCTTTTACATTTAGCTGGGGTTCTCATTAAAGGGGCAGTTCACCCCAAAACTGAAAAAAGATATGTTTTAGAGGGGCTTTAGTGCTATCTATCCATCTAGGTTGTTATGCTGGCAGAATCAAAATCAGAATCAGCTTTATTCGCTAAGTGTGCTTGAGCACACAAGGAATTTGCTTCCGGCAACTTGAGACTCCCTAGAACACAGACAATAAATGACACAATACAAACAATAAATTACACTGGGCAGTTGCCCAGTTTTGGAGATAACGGCGGTAGAAATGTCGGTCTTCTCTCTAATACAATGGGACTGAATGGCATTCATTCTGGGATGATTAAAGCACCAAAACATTTGAAAAATTCAACAGTAATGTCTCTGGCCATAAATCATGACCTGGTTACTTGTGATGATCAACAGACTTTATAATGAGCATTTTAATGTAGGAAACTATTTTCTGCTACTAAACTCCACACACTAACTATCACTGCACAGAAGACGTTGCAGGGGTTCTCGTGCCTTCCACCTTCACCTGAGCTTTGCCTTAACCTTCTACCTCCACCTGAGCTTCTCCCCAACCTCCCACCCTTATGCAGCAAAGGCATATGGCTAACATTCTTTAGAAGCTGCAGACGGAGGGAGCCAGCGTCAAACGGAGCAGGCAGACTGTGACAGGGGACGTCCCCCAGCTACTCGGTACAGGCCTCATCCTGCCCAGCTTTGCACAGGCCGAAACCCAGCAGTTTCATCTGAAACAGGCGTAGCTAGTAGAACCTCATCCAATCCTCAAAGCCAATTCAGCACACACCATCCACAGACCCCCCCCCCCCATAGACACATTCCACTGTTAATTAACCACTTCTAGTTTCTCTGAAAATTCTGATATGTCCCATGACACAAAGACAGAGCCTATACCTAGTCCCAGGATTCACCAGCCTGCTGGTTACATGCAGTTTGTTCCTTAACCCTTGGGCTACATTTAGTCTCTGCTGCAAGGTGAGAGGTTGGCTGTATTATTAGTGTGCATGCAATATTTATGTATTTGTGTCTCCATTTTCACCTGCTCTTCCCCAGTATACCTATTAAGAATGAGTCACGTGACCAGGAGGCATCCGGGGGCGGTGAGGGTGTGGCAGCTGGCAGAGCCGCTTACTTTGCTGCGTTTGTGCTCCTTGGTCTTCCCTCTGCTCCAGTCACAGCTATAGGCACCACGGCAGAAAATGTGCCAGAGACTGGCCTTCGATGGTGGGACCACCATGGCTCTGAGGCTGGTCTGAAGAGGCTCTGTCAGAAAAACAAGCAAAGACTTAGCCAGCCAGCCATCCACCCACCTATCAATCCTGCGCATGTGAGACGAGCCGAGTGACTGAATTCTTTCCGGTCTTATTTCATCGTTTTTGTAGAAGTTTTTTGTTGGATGTGTTCCTTCTTTTTGTGTTGCTTATTGTTTTGCCATCGGAGTTCACCAGAAAGAGCTTTTCATCCAGCCACCCTCTGCCTCCGGCATGGGGTGAGAGTCATTGCCAATCCCTCAATTACCATGGAGGAGATTCTCCTGGCGCAAGCAAAGCGGATTGGTCACGAACGCCTACGACAGGGGTGTCAAACTCTAGTCCTGTGTAGCTTAGCTCTTTCCCTGTTCCACCACAAATGATTCAGATAAAGAGCTGTGTGGTAATTAGCAAAAGGAGTTGAATCAGGCGTGTTAAATGAGGGTAAACCGAAAACTGTGCAGGGCTCCGCCCCCCCCCAGGACTGGAGTTTGACACCCCTGGCCTACTGTATGCCTTCATGACTCAGTTGGTGGAGAGTGAATGTTAATGACGCTTTTGTGCATGTCTTCCCTCTGGCTGCCCCCCGTTCATTTCTAATGAGACACTCTCTCTTTCTGGTACTTTAACATCAAACTCATCGAGAACTTCTCTTTCCTATCACACAAAGACGACTTTTAATCTAACAATGGTGGCAAGTAGCACAGACCCACAACTTTGTCACCAGCATGTAGCTTCATATTCATATATTAGATTGTGAGATCAATAACCTAGAAGCTAAAACTACCACTTTAGGTGACATTTCCAGACAAGTAATGCTAAAGGAATGAGGAAAAACAAAACTGGTTCTCTTCCTAGACAAAACAGCAAGGCATGGAGCAGATGAGAAAAGGGGGGCGATGATCCACTTACAGCTCCAAGACAAAGGGGTTTATTTAATAAAACAGATCAAGCGGTAAACCACGAAATCAAAGGACCACATGGGGGTTGAAAGGGAAATATGATAATCCCATATGATAATGCACCTTGGGTGGATGGGCTTCCTGCAGAGTTTAATAAGCATTTCTGGAACTTGCTGGGATTGGACCTGTGGGAAGTGCTGCAAAAATGCCACATGGCATCAGGCTGCCCCGTCTTTGCTGCCCAATAAGGTGACTTGGTGCACCTTAAGACCAGGAGACCTATAGCTCATCAGTACGCAGTGCACCTTGCACTGCTGATTCACACGACCTAGTCCTACCGCTTTGAGCATTTGGCACTTATGAAGATGAGTTACCAATGGCAACCCGGGTCATCTCTGCTGAGCCCTGAGAGATGGGCTTTCCCTTTCAGGGTACCTTCCAGTGCATTGCAATTGAAATAGCCAGGGCCAATCAACCCTATAGGCTTGTCAGAAAATTTCACTTTGTCGCAGACAGGGGGCGCCAGTGGTGATGCTTGCAAGGGTGCCACATCAGCAATGACCGGTATTGGAAGTAGCTCTATTTCAAATTTCATTGTCACATATACAAACATACACCATACATCCGTGTAATTAAATGCTTCTGCCTCAACTGTTCAGGGTTTCTTTGGCTGACTTTATCCATCACAATGTTACCAAGACTGCGAAGTTGAGCAGGACGTCAGCAGTCTTCTGGATGTCTGCGAAATTTGGTGTCAAACCATCGTAATTGTTTTTGAGAAGCTGATCCCAGTTTTTAGCAACTTAATTTCACACTTGTTTAGCTCTTATTGATATCAACATGAAAACCTGTTCCTAATTATGTAATTAAACAAAATGCCCAGACATCATTGCTCATCACTGCTCTGTCATCAACACGGCTCTCAGAGTTAAATATTACTGGATTAGTGGTTTAGACCAGTGTTTCCCAATCCAGTCCTCGGTGACCCCCAGACAGTCCACGTTTCTGTTCCCTCCCAGCTCCTGGTAAGAGCAAAAAAATTTGATACCCCTGCTTTAGACAATTACATGCAGGTGAATTAGAGCCTCTCCCCACAGGTTACCGCCCTTGGACCTATATAGAAAGGAACAGCTATATCCCCTGAGCACAACACGCTCAGAAACGCTCTTATTCACAGGGAATGACGTAATTGATATGCGAGAATTTAATTTCTTATTTAATACGTACTAATCATAGAAATCCCTGCTCATACACACCTCACTGCATTTTGGAATAGCAACCCCTCCCCCCCCATACCAGTGGGAAACTAAATCAACAGACGTCCAAGAGACAGACCGATGGATTCAACGGAGCATCCAGGTCTGAAAAACACATGCACGCCTACAAAAGGTTGTTTGTCAGAAGACAGTCACGGAACAGCACTGTCACCCCAATTTGGTTTATCATCCAGATTAGATGGTCTGGCTTGCCACCCAGGACAAATAACTCCACCTCTTCTGCAAGTCCACGGTTCATCAGTCTGTTCAAGACACTCTACCACATTGACCCAGTCACCTACCGCCTTCCATTACCATCCCACTAAGGCATCTCTCCTACATTCCAGATCTCTCTGCTAAAGCTTGTGCATTACAGCCTGATACATTCACCAGTACCTCAGACCAAACCTCCTATGCCGTTGTACTCCTAAGGCTACACCGTAAAAATACTCCTACATGCCCATTGAAAGCTCCCAAACTGGACTGATTGGGGGGGGGTACAGCCCCGAGAAACGGTCCTAGGTCCCAAAAGGGGACATCTCAAATCTGTTACTCATCACGGAGTTTCATCTGAACCTGCCTAAACGCCCAAATGTGGCATTTGGGGAGGTTCAGGAGCCATCCACGGAGGGAATGGGCGTCGTTATGTACCACAATCAATCCCACTCCGGATCGGAAATCCAGCTTGAACCAGCGACTCAACCCTGATCCGCGTAGTCTGAAACCAGTTACATACCTACCACTCTCACCAGACTGCTTAGCGAGTTTTCTCCATGCTGAGCATGAAGGACCGTCCAATATCTTACCGTGCTGTGATCCCTTGCCTGATCTTCTTGATCCTGCCCTTGGATTGTGACTTGGATTCTGCTTGCCCTGGTTTGTTCTTGACTTATTGCCTGTTTCCCCAGCTATGATTTAGGATTACGTTTTGGTTTCGAGCGTCCTACTGGAACTGGACTTTCTGTATTCCTTTCATTATGGATACAGTCATTTCTTCCCCTTTGTGTTGTGTGTGCAATATTTCTGACTTTTTTTGCAGGTGCGGATGTTGTCACACCAGACACACCTGCTCTTTAAATTTGACTTTGAAGATCCAAGATCATATGATTCATACTGAGTGTACTGCTGCACTCCCTGAGAAAACATTACCTAACATATAAACTCTGGGAGACTCTCATTAGCAGAGATCAATGCACTAGAGGAAGAGGAGTAACCCAGGCGGTTTACGGCCCTGCTGGGGATGTGAAGCTTCACAAATTCTGTGAACTTATGGCACTTGAGGAAGTCTGGTCTAACACAAGAATAATGAACTAGAAAACTGAAGCAAGTGTATTTAAAACTAGCATTCTGGATTGCTATTAATGCTAACTGGGTAAAGGCACAAAACTAGAGACGACGAGAATTATGTTATACGGGGAAATATACTGACATACAGTAGTAACCTGGGGCATATCTTAAGTAATCTAACAGCATTACTGTAAGAAGTGGCTATTAATCCAGTGAATCCACGTAATAGCCAAAGTGACAAAGCACAGGAATGCAGCAAGCCGAGGTCATCAAGCCACACTTCGTATGAGGACCCATACGGATGTCCTGCGGTCATGAACACACCTCTGGTCACATGTGCCTGTTTCCCAACATCACGTACTACATGTATCCATCTACCCTCACTGTCTTCCGCAGGCTCATGTCCAAGTGGCCACCTTCTTCTCCTGCACTATGCTTTCCTTAAGCTTATATCACTCTAAAGTCCCAGTTTCTTCATCCCAGTCCCAAGTCAGAAATGGCGGCTTGCCCAGTGTAAGTCTTTCACACGTTACTAGAGCAGGGGCTCTGGCAGGGCCATGCAGTGACTGCATAGCCTAGAATTTAATTATCAATAAAATTTGGTTAAATTGTTACTTTTATATGGGCAGTACTGTGTTGGGTATTTTTGTTCCTTAAATCAATGAAATAATATGTTTACTGTGTTGTGTTTACACAGGTTCCCTTTGATGTTTAATTGCGCCTGAAAATCTGCAGCCATTCAGCGTGACAGATATGCAATAACAGTGGAAGCCCTAAAGGGGAAATATATTTTATGGCACTTTTTGGGTCCTGTGACAGGGCATAGCTCTGCCTCCCCACCAGATCCCACAAAACCTTCACAAAATTATGCTCTTATAATCCAGAAGTATAATGCTTTCATAATTCAGGACTATGATATCGGACAATGACTCTGGACCTCTGCTAGGCTACTCATGACTTAGCTCTACTGAGAACAAAAGCGATGAAAAATAAAGAGCCTTCTGGCACAGAACTCAGAACAATAAGCATTATGATTCCTGTGATCTTCAGAGAGTCGCTGGAGGCTCTGATCTGGGCTGAGTGACTGAGAGAGAAGTCTGAGTGTCCGGGTTTCGAGTTCTATATCAGAACCAAGATCCCGGCCTTTAATGACCTCTTGGGCACAGTTGTCGGCAGTCTGCTGACTCATCCTATGAAGTCAGCAGATGGATTGGAAGAGCATGGGGGGTCGCTGGAAAGAGATGCGTGGTGCTCCGATATCTTTGTAAGAGGAGGTCCAAGTTTTTAGAGTCATGTTGCTCCCTGTCTTGCTGTATGGCTGTGAGACAGGGACACTATCCAGTGAGGTGAGACAATGACAGGACTCCTTCAGTACTCTGTCTCTTTGGAGAATCCTTGGGTACCGCTGGTTTGACTTTGGGTCGAATGAGCTCTTGCTCCGGAATGAGGCACATTACTTGCATTGTGAGGGAGAGTCAGTTACGGTACTACGGCCATGTGGCGTGTTTCCCTGAGGGTGATCCCGCTCACAGGATCCTCGCTGCTGAGGACCCGAGTGGCTGAACCAGGCCAGGGAGTCACCCACGTATCACCTGGCTGTGGCAGATAGATGGCCATTTCCAGAGGGTGGACTGGACCCCGTGTTGGCCTGGGGGGGGGGGTGTGGCAATGCACTGTACCAGTGCATGCTCCCCAACCTGACTTGACAGTGTTGATCATTGATCCCTCCCCCCCCATCAATAAGTTTACCTGGATGGCTGCATGGCACTGTGGGAGATTTCAGCCCATGTGATTAAATGGGCATGTGATGGTGGGGGCGAGGCCATGGCCTGCAGAAACAGGTGT
>JAODLD010000002.1:26885493-26897335 GCA_026781065.1 Mormyrops boulengeri | reverse complement strand
TTTTTTACCTGCCTATGCCCTTCTTTTTGCTTTTCATTATTTCAATAAAAAGCCCCCCACCCCCTTTCACAATCAATACTGACCCCCGCCCCCCCCCCCCCCGCTAACTGTTTTTCAAACTTTGTTTCCTTTTCTTTACCTTTTCCACTGACCGAATTTGAAGGAGGTGCAGGAAAAACTCCAGCAGAGTCTCTTCGGCGCCGTGTGATCCTGTGTGTCTCCCCCCTCGCTGAGAAGCTGGACTTCAAATAGCCAGAATAATGCTTTTGCTACGGGAACCTCCTCAAAGCCCTGCCCTGGAAAAGAAGGTAACATAAAGGAATGCAAGAAAGACCTGCCAACGTATCAACGGTGTCCTCACAAGTCTCCCAAAAGCCTCCTCCAGCCATAGCGACAGTGATGTGCCAGTACTGGGAGTTTCCGTCCTAAGAGAATTAAGCACCAGCAGACAGATTTCAATTCTCTTGCTACTCCAGGGGGGAAAAAAATCTCACACAAAGCAACAAGATGCAAAGCGGCATTTGATTGCACAAGACCGATGTGTTTAGACACAGGCTGAGAAATTAAGTAAAAAATAAACAAGCTTTTTAGGGAGATTTACAAGGTTGTTCTGGAATTTGATTTTGAATTAAATCCAGGTTGTGGGTAGGAGTGCGGTTTTGGGGGGGGGGTAGATGTCCTCGGACTGGGTGAAGTCGGGTAAGAAGCTTGCTCATTCATCTCATCGCTTCCTCATACTCAGTCATGCACAACGCCAGGCTTTACTGTCCTACTTTTACTTGCCCCAGTAAGTATATGCAGATGCGAGAGCTCAGTCACACCTACAGTGATGTCAGTGTCAGTGTGCCAGCGATTGCTGACACATAATCTTATCGAACCCCTTTTCCCTTCTCGGTCATAAATCCAAGAATCCAGCATCCTAAATATGGTCCATACATGCCAAAATAAACCTAATGCATACATCCTTTTCTTCCAAGTTCCCACGGCCTCTTGATGTTAAGCTTTAAGTATCTGCCTGATTGTCGTGCCAGACACTCTGGATCATGCCTCACTGCATGCTTTGGCCTGATAGCACTGAAGGTGAGAGAGAGGGTCCTCATATACTGATGACCGTCTGCATATGAGCTGCTTCTACACCAGTAACTGTGACCCTTAACCACCCTTAATCATTAATGACCCCTAGTCATGATTAATGAGCCGTTTTATGACGCTACCGCAGCGGCATGTCAACCAGCCTGAGAGCAGATCCTGGTTCTGAGGAGCACAGAGAGGAGGGTAACACAAGCTGGACCACTTCCACTATCAGCAGCTGCCAGTGCAGCTTTCTGCAGCCATTTGAAACTAAAATTTAATCACCTCTGTGATACACCTCAAATTACTCCTAAAGTACACAGCTGGCTTCCCACCCAAATTTCCAAGCCAAAAGGAAATTGGACACATATTCTTAGCTTGGACATATAGGTGATAATCTTTCTGATAATCTGGCTCAGGTTAAACAATGACTTTCTCCATGACTATTGACTGAAGGTATATTTACACAATCAGCAGTGTGATAATACAAAGGCCCTGTGTGATTATGCATCTACAGATGCTGTAGAGCTCCTTTTATATAATAATATGAAGATGCAACATACAATAGATGACATCTTGTGTGGGATTTAAAATTTTATATCAATAATTTCAAATTAATCAGTTATGATTTAGGAATTTATATTGATCAGGTGTTTACATATTGATCTATATAACTTTGATTTCTCAAATGTACTTTGTGCTCATTATTAGGTTGCAGGTTTTAGATAATTATAAATACACTGTAGATTCTTCTTTGGCTGTCTTGTATCTTAACCATTTCTGTGTCTGCATGTTTGCAGACAATATCTACCTGTCCTGGAAGGTTCCTTGATAGATTTTATATAAAATTGATGACAATCAGTTTTAAGAAATCTGTTTTACTGGGGTACCTACAAATTTACTCTAAAGAGGAAATGGACTGGACTAAAGGAAGGCAGGGGTACATTTGCAGTTACATATGAGTTTTTAAGATTTTTTTAATACTTGCAGAAAAGAAAAACTTCAGTTGTTTAAGACACAGTCAACTGCTCTAGATTGTTTTTTTTTTAGTTTTCTGGGAAATTTTATTCACCATTGTTTTTATTCACCACTGTGTCAGACAAATAGCTTATGAGCCACTCTGGCTTTGAGTGAACATTTCAGGTCATTGGCAAACCAAAGTTAAGATTTTAACAACAAGATCTGAGGATGAATGTGTTCTCATTTAATCCACCCCACGGTTGAGGGTGCCTGTTTATCTAGAATCTCTAGGCACAAGTTTTGAGACCATATCCTGGACAATTAAGGGGGTCACCAACAGAAACTCACTTAAGCCAATCTTCTAATCAAGTGATGAACTGTAAGCTGCTCCCGGCTCACGATCACCAAGGTCATCACAGCACGTTCCTCACAAAAAATCAAAACCAGTTGAGACAGTAAACCAGAGAACAGAACGTCAGAAAAAAAAACTTCACATTTTAATTACAAATCAAATATTCTGATACTTTTAAGTGCATATTAACCAGCCAATCCTCTCTTGTCCATATCAAACCAGAAGTCAGAAGATTACTAAATACCAGAAAGAAAAAAGAAAACTGTAGAGACGAGACCATACATGTTTAATGACGGGTCTGGTAGAGGGCAAACAGGATGCAAAAATATTTTAATTAACAGGTGAAACATTTCGACATCTCCAGAATGCAGGCTATTTCAATACACATTCACACACTGATAACACGCTACCACTTAATTGGAGGGCGTGTCCCCCCCACTTTTTAGTTTGACATCATTCATCACCCCAATAAGCAGACCTTTTCGCAGGCTCAATACCCATTGGCTCACCAGGAAAATGCCAGGTATGCCAGACAGCTAGTGCAGCCCCATGTGTAACAACTTTCATAAAGCTAAAGAAACTATTGACGTGTCTTCCCATGATACTAAGACCAAAACATGTCAGAATATAATATCTGAGACGAACTGTAAGATATTAAAATTGGACTGGGCTTCTAACAGACCTTAATTCAGAACTGGATGCAGAAAAGGGAATGCTGTCTGAAATAGACCTATGCATTTTCCATCCATTCATGTCTACTAACTGCTTAGCCGGTGCGTGGTCACCTATCCCACAAACAGCACAGGTACACCACGGAGGGGATCGTTGTTCATCACAGATGATTTTTCAAATCATATTCACATCCACAATAAACAGGTGCTGCGGTACAAATATGTTGGAGACCTGAGATCAAGTATGAAATATGCAGCCTATTAGAAAGTCAGCAAGGCTTTTATAAGATTGTGACCCATATATTTCTAATATTATATCATCATATTTTATCGTCACCAGCCCCAATGGAATAACTTTGTGTTGTGCATCGGGGAGGTTGAGGTCTCCACCCACTTAAGAGGGTCCAGGGGGTTGTATTGCCTTGTTTTGATTATTGGGGGGTACAACCCCTCCATAATTGACCAACCTCCCCACCCGCTCCCGTTCAGCAAATTTTACCGTCAGGGATGGCTGACACCGAATATCGGCATCGGTAATGCCGATGCCAAGACTGGTACTGGATCGAACTGCAAACGAAAATCAGTGATATCTACCATTCCAGTTTCTGTTACCTAAGGAACCACAGATCGCCTCTTTTAATTAAACATATATCAGTCATAAAATATGATAAACATTACTACTAGATTTAAATCCAAGATAACAAAATAAAGTAGTTGAACACAGCGTTTGTTAAATACTCACCCTGATAACTATGTCATAGTACTTATATCCCGACAGGCAGTTTCATAATGATACGGTTACGTGTTTTTCTTGTTTGAAAATAAAAAAGTAACTCAAAATGCAATTTCTAAGAAACGTTTCATTTAATATAAAAAAATTAAAAGGCTGAAAGGGGGTCTATTATTAATATAACCGTTGTTAATATAACCATTATTTTTATTATTGTTGTTGTTATCATTGTTCTAATTATAAGAATAAGAATACGAAAAACAATAAGGGTCCATTGCACTACGTGCTTTGGACCCTTAATAAGAATTTCATTATGGCAGCAGTTCGTGTCTGCGGGGCAGCAACCACATCATAAATGTAATATGAATTGTGCAAGTTCGTGTCACGCAAATAGTAAAGTCACGTGGTTTGAATAAATAGCTCATACAACGTCGAGCTATGCCATTCTGAACAAGGTACACGTAAGCAGAGGAATCACGTAGGTGGTGCAGCTTACCCTTAATTTGAAGTTTTTCTGCCGTAGCGATGTTCTATGAGCCGGCTCGCCTGTTTTCGCTTTTCTTTCACACTAGGGACAATGTGAGATGAATGCTAATGATCTCCCGGCTATAAGAAAGACCGGCTTTTGAATGCAAGCGAAGCAAGGAGGAGCGCACAAGAAGGGGAGGAGGATAACTTTCCCTAGATGGATAAAGTATCTAACACAACAATCTCACTCGTGGGGCTAAAGGAATAACACGTTTACAAAACACTCCAAACATGAAACAACACAGGAGAGGTTATCGCACGTTAAAAAGAATTTTTGCATGCAAGCGTCATAAAGGTGACCTGATAGTCATCTAAGGGCCGGTTTTAAACAAACAACCAACATACATATGGACTCCCATTCATCCATCTTAAAACTATTTATTCTGGGCAGTTTTTAAAAAGTACAAACGAAATCTTACGGGATAAAGTATGTGAACCCTTACAATGATTAACTTACGGACTGCTCATTTCCCAGCCAGAATGCATCCTTGCCTTGTGCCCTGTGCTCCCTCACCCCATGACTCTGACTGAGATAATGAGCAGGAAGATGAGGATGTGGGTAGATACTCTGTTTACTGGTAATCATCTCAGCCAAATGCTATCACTAACTGCCAATCGCACTACAGCAATTTGACTGGAGTTCCATCTGTTTCTGTAAACCTGCTCTAGTGCTTACTCTAGTGTTTTGGATCATTGTCACAACAAACAAGACACTGAAGAATTTCCTGATGCAGCATGGGTCTCTCAGTGATTTCAAGCCATCGAACAGCCCCGTGCCATCGTACCCCCTCCAAAAAGCCCCATAGCTGGGATCAGGTTAAGGTGTTGCATGCAATATTTTCTTTCCTTTAGACGTAACACTGTACATTTACAAGAAAGTTTAATTTCTGTCTCATCTGTCTGCAGTGCATTGTTTTAGTAGCACTGTGGAATTTGAGACAGACAGCGGTGTTGTTTTTCGGGGAGCTGTGTTCTCCATCATAGTGACCTCCCATGAACAGCAGTCTTGTTCAGTGTTTTTTGTAGACTCAGGTTACTAAGTGCGGAGGTCATGGTAGATTCTAAGCTGACACTAAGGGCAGGAACTGGCAGAGACCTCTCGAATTGATATTATATTGATACTTTTATGCTGAGTTGATTTGTATTGTGATTTTTAAAAAATTGTTTTTGCAGAAGAGCAATTTAGGTCTACATTTAAGGTAAAGACAGAGGGCTGTAATGGAACACCTATTCGTCGTGTGCCATTTGGTTACACCACTTTTGGTTTGGGATGTGCAATGACACAAATGGATAGGCCTAAAATTCTTGACACGGGAGAAACCTAAATCCACAAGTAGATGTTCAACGTGGAAAATATTATGCTAATTGTCTCTGTGAGTCAGTTAGTTGTAATCAGTGGTTTGGGAACATTTTGGTTTCCCAATAAATTACACCAGCACTGAAGAGAGAGCAGCTGAGAAAACCCAACACTGTCTGTCAACTCCGTTATACTGAACTTCGGTATGTTGCTGAAAACACATGCAACATACTAATGTAACAAGATTTAAATTGAGAGGTGGCTGGAAGCTGTCTGCATATGCTCAGTCATTAATGATAACACTTAGAAGCAGCGAAGCTGGCTGAAGCCAATGCGGCACCCTAGGCAAGCTTCACTGCCAGCACCCCCCTCAGAAGATAGTGCCCTAGGCACCTGCCTCTGTCACCCATAGCAGGGATTCTCAAACTTTTTTTTTTATCGAAGGGCCCCTGCAATCAGGAGAACATGTTTGGGCCCTCCTACACAAGTGGGGGTGTTGTTTCTCTTGTATATGTTCTGCAATGATGACAAAAATGCCAATGTTTATTAATATAAACACATTTTAATTTGATTACACTGCCAAACATTGTAATTTCTTTCAAACATCACTCAAACAAGGTTTCAATCCACCAACATTCTTCTTTTGTCAGTTTATGACTTTGCTCACAGAATAGAAGTTGAATGTGTCACACGACTCACCAATCAGGTAAATGAACCTGCTCAGCCATATTTAACAATGAGCAATTCAGTCATCACTATTACTCTTGAAGTACTGGGCTCACTTGGCTCTCAGTCAGAGGTTTGTTTTGGGGCTAAGTGGAGTAGGGCTGTTTCCTCTGTGCCTGTCACCGGCCTGATGGTTTGTGTGGCTTGGGGTTCATGGTCCTTGCTGATCGGCATTTTGCTTTGGGCTTCTGGTTGGTCAGTTCCTGCAGTGGAGATTCGTGATCCCGAGTAGCTGGCATTCCACAGCTGATGTGCTGTGCTGTGTTGCTGGTGTCCTGTCTTAGGGGTTTCCTACACGTGTCCTGGGATGTTTCCCAATATGTGTACTTCTGTTCTTGAGTACTCGTTATATGTCATCTACTGTTGCCGATGACCAGTTCCAGTACTAAGAACAGAAGTACAGAGGATTGTAAAAATCCCCCGATGTCATTCTTGCCCTGCCCCAAAGATCAAGGATACATTTGTTGCGTCCTAGTTAAACGAGACCAATCCCATGATTCATTGTGCCCCAAGTTCGTTCTTGGGAGGCAAGTTCGCAAGACCGGTCTTGCAAAGACTACAAGTGCAATCTTTGTGTTCTTGTTATTGAGAAACACCTCTGTGTTTTAGGTTGCTCCTTTGGAGGTTCCTGCTTCCTGGTCCAGGGTCTTCAGCCCTCTACATCTGGGGCAGTGTGTGGCTCAGTGGGCTAAGGCTGTGTGCCTGTAATCAGAAGGTCACTGGTACAAACCCTTTGAGCAAGGCCCTTAATCCCCAGTTTCCTGGGTGCTGTAATAGGTGGCTGCTGTTCACAGACAGCTTACTCTACAAAGAGCAAGTTGAAAGAGGTATAAAGACAATTTCCCCACAGGGATCAATAAAGTATTAATTATTATTATCTGAGTCTGCCTTCTGGCTTACCTCATCCAGGAGCCATCCATCAAATCAGTTCCTCTGGTTTCCTGTTATAAGCAGTGTTTGGGTAGAAGTCCTGGTGTGATGGATGGATAGATGGATAGACCCGGTTGAGGTGTTTCATCACAGACCTTTTTTTATGAAGGTCAATAAAAGCTTTTCACCAGTAAGCTGTTATGACGATGCTTATGAACAAACTAAATCTAAAACCTATTTGGCAAATGGCTGTGGAGTCGGACTTGGACCCTGCACTGCTGCCGTGCCGCCCCACACACATACCCAGTCTCTCCCTTGAATACTCACAGCTGTGTCTCATTTAGTTTCAATTTCTGCTAATTACCAGGCTGATTCAGCCGGTTTCCTCTGCTTGAGGAATTGTCGACTTGTATCTAGCATCCGAGTGTTCGGTACCCCTGCTTTCTCCTGAGTGAGTGAATCTCCTCTCTGTCTGGTTTTCATGATACCTGATCTGGTAAGTGTGTTTCCCTGTTTCTCAGAATAAGTGTATGTCTAGCTTTTCCCATGTCTGCATGTGTACCTGCTTTCCCCTGCACCCCCTGGGCAGACCTTAGGGCTTTTTGACCCCAGATAGTGTTTTTGACTACGTCCTTTGCTTAGTGTATTGGTATCCAGTTTGCTCCACATCTGGATCCCCTGTTTTGGTGAGGCTGCATTACAATGGCTCTAAAATCAGAAGCCTGATAACCATTAAAAGTCTGCTTCACTAAAAACACCCTCATTTTAAGGTATTAGCCTTCAACAAAATAAAAAAGAATCAAATTAAGATTTTTAATGTGTTATAACAAAATGAACCAAGCAGGGCTACAGCTATGGTTTGGAAAATAGTGAGGTGCAGGACCCGGGGGAGGGGGTTGGAGGTGGTGGGTCTTGTCAATCACGGATTACGTTCCTATTTGCAAGAAACACATTTTTATTGTTGTTGAAAATCTGAAGAACCCAAATTCTGAAATATACACCATACGGCATGTATGTGTCAAGAGTAAGAGTAGTTTTAAACTTGAACGGTTCACTCTGGGTGACCTAGCCAGAGCAGAGAGCAAAAACATACCAAACTAAGCCTCCCTACAGTGTGTGTGTGTGTGTGTGTGTGTGTGTGTGTGTGTGAGTGTTGTGTGAAACTCTTGGTTTCTTCAGATCAGTCCTCAGCACACTGAAATGACAATAAATGACAGCTTGTTCTCTGAGGGGTAGGCAGTGTTAAATTAGAGTTTATATCAATGAGTTGATAGTTTAGGTTATAGCAAGTTATGCGGAGGTATAATATGAATGTGCCTTACTGAATGAATTTAGGTCTATATCATAAGAACATTACAGAGCAGTAAAATATTATGGGTATGACGCGTGTAATTTAAGGTTATTTGTAACCTTATATACACATAAAAATGAAAGAGAAAAGCTTGATGTTAACACACCCTAACAAGATACCATGAGATACACTTGTTTCGATATCCAAATTTGGCTTTGAAATGTTCCTATGGACACTATTACTGATACCATCCACTTCATAAGCTGTCCATTATTTCTTTTTTGATTAATGACGTAATGTGAAACGGTAATTAGCCTAATCTAGCCCATCAAGGATAATATGAAAGAAAGACCCAACCGCGTATATTTATATTTAACAGCATCACCGACTCCGACCAGCTGGCAGTAGTAAGATTTTCAATTCAAGACAAACCCGCACACACATGCACACGCATTTACATGTATGTAACAGTTTTATGACCTTGTAAACAGTCTGTAGGGTTTGCAAGCTACCCAAACACTTTTACTGTAGCTAGTTTTAGATTTATGAAGGAGTAATATTTCTTGCATGAACATGAGATTCTGAAAGTGTAAATGTTGGTGACCCTGACTTAACATGTTTCATACAATTATCTTTACTCCAGCCGCTGGACTATCAGGTGGCTGTTTTGGAGTGTTTTTTACCGATAATAATCATTGTTGTGTCTCACTGAATGATATGCTGCCTTCACACTCTCACAATGCTGCATGATCGCATGCACATAATGTGAATTCGAACTGCTTTCAGTGAAGTGCGTGCGTGCGGTTTGGGAGTCATACGTGCTGATATTGAATGCTCTAGCTATCTTTCTCACACACACACAGCAGACACTATTAATATCACATTCGAACCGAATGAAGAATGCACTTGGACGGGAGACATTTTCAACTGCTTAATTGTGATGAATATTTAGCTTTAAATTTTCTTTTCAGCTCTTAAAAAATTACCAAGGTCCAACCCTGGTGACCTCATAGCTGACTACGGGCCTGGAACCAAATACCAATGATTCCTCACCTTTCTCCTCCACCAGCTTCCCTGTGAGACGCCGCTAACTGAATTGTTTGATTTTAGCAGAGAATTCTGGGATTCTGTGTACACTGCGTTGTCGTCCTATATCCTCTTTTGAATATGTAGCGATATACCACAAAAATTTGATACACGCTACTGCCCAGTGCTAGCAAGGTTATAATTTTTTCTACATTTTTCAAATAAAGTGTGTATCATACAGATATTCAGACAATCCTTTTCTCATGATCGTAGCTTCTGATGCGCAACCTAATCTAAGGAGGATTCGCTGAGCCATAGCGTGTGCCTGTGTTCTCTTTCCTGATTTGTAGGCTCCTGGTGAGACAGAAAGCCTATTTACCAGGGTCTCGAAACAGATAGAACATTCAGAAAAGCCCTGGCTCTGAACCATTCTGAGCAATGTATCACATATTGTATTACATATTGTAGTCACATTTATGCCAATAATGTCAACAGTACAGGTAGAGAAATAAACTGTATGGACAGAAATTTTACCTAAATAGACTTCTAGTGCTAGACAATTTGTTTAGTAATCAAAAAGCTTGAAACCTGAAACCAGAAACCTATAGGTTTACACGCTTAGGAAGAGTTTAACTGTTTTACATTCTCTTGAATTAGCATCACAGATATCAAATTCTGTTAAGTCATACAACTGGTTTTCTCAGAAAGTGTAAAACCTCAGAGTATGATATGAAGAATGAGAACACAGTGTCTGCATGTCGGGCTGACTAGTCCACAGACCTCTTTTTCCAAGGCTACATACGCTAATGGTGCCTTACCACTGGCATATTGGTACCAGGCCATTCCTGGGCTGTACCTGAGCTGCACCACAAAGAGAGACTACTTACAGCATGATTCCAGCTCGCTTCGGTTTTCCATTGCAGAAGGTTCCGCTCGGTAAAGGCGTCGCCGGGT
Organism: Mormyrops boulengeri; assembly: GCA_026781065.1. Lineage (NCBI taxonomy): Eukaryota > Metazoa > Chordata > Actinopteri > Osteoglossiformes > Mormyridae > Mormyrops > Mormyrops boulengeri. The sequence goes on along the minus strand of JAODLD010000002.1, from coordinate 26,886,859 downwards.
TTGGAGAGCGACAGTGACATAAAACGGAAAAGACGCTTAATCCCTGTTTACACGGAGTACATCATGATTTACTATGCACTCATCTCTGCTAGCATGTCTGTGAGAATCGCTGTGTTATTTTAGCATGAAACGCTAGAGGAATTTGCATTATGAATCCATTCCATTCAGCTGTTCTATAGTACCTTTTGAAGTAGGAAGTTGGAAATGTTCAAGTTCAGAGCATGCATCAATACATCGCAATGTGCAAAACTATTAATAATGAATAATATATAAAATATGCCCTTTTTTCCTTCAGATAATGCATGCATAGTGATGCAGATCACCAATATTGCTGTGAATTTCAACCAATCAGATGGTGGTGATGCAACCAATTCAGCTTAATTACACTTTTGGCCCTGCTACTAATCATGTTCATGTCAGTGCAATTATAGCTCGCATACTTTACAATGGAAAACTGTGTTTTCACCATTCAGCTCAGTTCTTTATGGCAGTGGAAAAGCACTATAGGTCATTTCCAAGCCAGCTGGGAGTTATCATAACTCTACCTTGTTAAAAATCAAACCAAAGATTTTAAAGGACTTTACAACTTTTGAAAAAATGCAAATTCACATGGTGTCCGACCCGCCCATCTATATTCTTATAGTATACAGACAACCGGGATCATTCACTTTGTTTCTGACAAGATTCGGGGAACTTCTCTCTGACTTAGTTATTAACTTAGAGAATATTATAATACTTGGAGATTTCAATATACATGTGGACATAGAGACTGATGCCTTCAGCAAAAGTTTCCTGTCCCTCCTGGACTCTGTTGAATGTCACCAACACGTAACTGGACCAATGTATGTTCACAATCATACATTAGACTTGATTATTACTCATGGAGTTTATGCTCATCATGTATCTGTCTCTCCATTGGATAAGTCCTTCTCCGACCATTTTCTAATCACCTTCGTGACTAAGCCACCCTCTTTGACTATGACAAGGAAGATTATTAGGACACATCACCTAAATGATAGAAATTCCCTATGATTTATTAATGCAGTAAGCAATGTGAACTTCATGTTTAGTACAGATGTCAATGAAGTCACCCATGACTTCAATACAGTGGTTAGACAGATTTTAGATGAAACAGCACCTTTACATTCGCCATGACAGTCGCCATGGTTTAATGATCACACACACTCTTGCAAACAGTAGTGCTGCAGATTACAGCGCAAATGGAAATCTATGGGTTAGAGGTGTTGAAGTTGGCTGGTCTGACCGCCTGCAACAATACGATTGTGACTGTAGAACACAGGTGTCAGACTCCAGTCCTGGGGGGCCAGAGCCCTGCACATTTTTGGGTTTCCCCTCGTTTAACACA
>JAODLD010000002.1:26873207-26885393 GCA_026781065.1 Mormyrops boulengeri | reverse complement strand
TGTGGTGGAACAGGGAAAGAACTAAGCTACACAGGGCTCCGGCCCCCCAGGACTGGAGTTTGACACCCCTGCTGTAGGATTTAGTTTTGGTTTTGCCAATTACTATCCTACATGCTGGCCGGCCTCCGCTAATTGGAGGGGGAGGCGTGGCAGGCAGGTTGAATTGGTCCTGACTGATTACGACCGCACCTGTATAAGGTTTTTAGGCAGGATGTGGCGTGGATGCTCTGCCTGGTCGGTTCTTTTGGGCTCCAGAGTTCGCTGCCTGCCTGACGTTTGTTCACTGTTCCTGCCTGACGTTTGTTCACTGTTCCTGCCTGACGTTTGTTCACTGTTCCTGCCTGCATGGTAACGTGTGCCCCTCATTGTTACAGGTAGGCATTGGGGTGTGGTGTAACTTTTAGGTTGTACGGCGTTTTAACATTTTTTTTGTATGCTCGTAGCGGAACATGGGTGGTGTGCTGTCCGTCCAGTGCCTTTATGGTTGGTTAAGCGGTAGCCGTAAGTCTTGGTAGGTTTAAGGTTTATTCCTGCTTTTTAATAACCCTGAGCTATGATGGCAGGTTTAACTTTTTGGTTTTCTGCCTACAGGTAGTTTCCTGTGTATTTTTTGTTTTGTGTTTTGGTTTGTATCTGGTGGGTTTTGGTTTTATTTAGTTTGCTGTGATTGATGTCCGTTGTATATTGTGTATATTGCTTGTGAAGTGAATTTCTGTTTTGTTTTGGTTGTTTCTGTTCTTTTTGCCGTATGTGCCCGGTTGTTGCCTTGCGATGTTTTGAGGTAGGGTCGTTGGTGTGTGTGTGTGTATTTTTCTTTTTGTATTGGGTAATATTTTGGTTTTGTGTTCATCCCAGCTGACTGAGGGGTTGCCCTGATGGTGGCGAGTAGTGCTTGCATGTTTGTGGCTTCAAGTGTTGGTTGCTGTGCCATCGGCGAGCCATTTATCTGCACTTGCCTGAATGTGTGGGAGAGACATTGAGGCATATCTCTAGCCAGCCTGCTTCCCTCCAGTAAACCTCAGTTCTGCTGAAAATGTTTGCCTGTGTGTTTCCTACTTGGGAATAAAACCTTATTTTTATGGAATTCATGTCTTTGGTGCTATACTTGGACCTGTGAAGGTGTGGCTGTGTCCACTCTAGAGGTAATTTTGTTTAGGTGTCCCTGGGCATTAGGTCCAGGGTGGCGTAGTCAGGCTATAGTGGTTGGCATTGGGCCTTTCCCATTACCGCTCATGCCACAATTTGGCTTACTCGGCAGGATTCGAACCTGCGCAGGGAGCTCAGGCAATTTGTGCAGCACCAGCCAACAGCTACCCTACTAGAGGTACGTACTGAGGCACTACAATGGGAGCGGGACGGCGTACCTGGGGGTGTGAGGGAGCGTAGTCATTCAGTGCCAATGGCTTATTATCAGTATCAAGGGTTCAGGGGGAGCCTTACTCTGTCCGCAAGGTGCCTCTGGGATCTGAATTAGCTGAGCTTAAAGACATCCTTAAGTGCCAACAGGATCAGCTTACCCAGTTGGCCCAGAGTATTGCTTCCTTGCAAGAAGGACAGAGGCAGATTAAGCTCGCTCGTGATGGCCTTGTGATATGTAGGAGGTGTCAACGTCCTGGCTATTTCACTAGGGAATGTGATGGTGAGCGAATCTCCTTCCGGCCCCGTTCAGCTTCTGCGGTACCATCCTCGGATGGCGCTAATAGGCCCACTAGTTCCAGTCAGTTGTCAGAAAACTAATGCCCACTGAATTGCTGAGCCACAGTTCAGATGGGGCAGTGATGGGCTCAGGGGTTGGTTTGGATGGGAGGGGCCTGGTCTCTACACTTATGTCATCATGTCCTCACCTTAATTGTCACTACTGGGGGGGTTGGCGTCCCGTGTTTGGTGGATACGGGGTCAGTGGTGAACACCATTGTAGAAAGTTTTTTCTGCAGCATTTCAAATCATGGGGCCCTGATCGTTTGCGGTCGTGTTGGTGGCTGCAGCTTCGAGCGGCTAATGGTTTTGCCATAACCTAAATAGGGAATCTCGAACTTGACGTCTCCCTTTGTGGGACACACATGCCAGGTTGTGGGGTCCTAGTAGTAAAAGATCCTACTGGAAGCTCTAAAGTGCCTGGCATTTTGGTCATGAATATTATTAGCAAGTGTTATGAGACTTTGTTTAGTCAGCATGGGTCTGCCTTGTTTCAGTTGCCCACAGTGTCCCAGGCTCCGAGTCCTCTTTTTCACACTTTAAAGCAGCACTATTCGGTCCCCCGGTCTCGGACGGGGTGTAAGGTGAAATTACATAAGGGACGAGCTGCCCACATCCCAGGGGGAGTAACTAAGTTTGTTGCGGCAACCTGCCCTTATCAATGTGCTGATACCCCTGCTCTGTTTGAGCCTTCTGCTGTTGGATTTCCCGTAGGTTTATTGACTTCTCCAGCATTAGTGCAGGTCTCCAGAGGGATAGTGTATGTCCCGATTGTCAATGTGGGTAATGCAGATGTTCTGTTGTACCCTCATACCATCTTGGGTACCCTGAGTCAAGTGGACGTCATTAGCCTGCCAACGGGAGTGGCTGAAGTCCGGGTAGTAGAAGTTGCTGAACCTGCCCTGTCTGAGTGTAACCCGATACTGAGTCAGATTGAGTCTCTTGATTTAGCTGCGCTGGCAGATGCAGATAAGGAACAGGTTAGGTCCTTGCTTAGGAAGTATCAAGATGTTTTTTCTGCCTGTGAGGGAGAGTTGGGTTGTACCAGTCTCATATCGCATGAGATCTCGGTGATGGATGAGATTCCAGTTAGACAGCGTTACAGGCGGTTGCCCCCTTCTAAATATGATCTTGTGAAATCGCATATTAATCAGTTGCTTGAGGCACAGGTCATTAGAGAGAGTTGTAGCCCTTATGCCTCTCCTATCATTTTGGTTCGGAAGAAGGATGGCAGCCCTCACTTGTGTGGATTATTGGCAACTGAACGCAAAGACTGGTAAGGATGCCTTCCCTCTTCCTTGGATTGAGGAGTCTTTGGATGCGCAGTCAGGGGCCTGTTTGTTTTCCATTATGGACCTGGCTAGCGGGTACAACCGAGTTCTGGTATTGGAGAGGGATAAGCCAAAAACTGCCTTTTGCACCCCCTTTGGGCTTTTTGAGTATAATCGTATGCCGTTTGGGTTGTGCAATGCTCCAAGTACCTTTCAACGACTTATGCAGAGGATTTTCGGTGACCAGAACTGTCAGTCATTGCTTTTTTATCTTGACGATGTGGTCATCTTCTCGTCCACCATCTCTCAGCATTTAGAATGCCTTGAAGTGGTGCTGCATCGATTACAGAAAGAAGGGTTAAAGGCGAAGCTTGTGAAGTGTGCCTTTTGTAGGCCAGAAGTTAGCTACCTGGGTTATGTTGTCTTGGGCGCTGGGGTCTCTATGGACTCCAAGAAGATTGAAGCCGTGGCAAATTGGTGCCGTCCCAGCCAGGTGTCGGAACTCCGGTCCTTCCTTGGCTTTGCTAGCTATTACCGCCATTTTGTAGAGGGTTTTGCAAAGCTGGCTACACCCCTGCATAAGTTGGTGGCCGAGTTGGTGGGTACAAAGTCCAGGAAGGGGTCAGGGCAGGATTTTTCCATTAGTTGGAGTGAGGAGTGCGAGAGGAGTTTCAAGGGCCTTAAGTGTAGGCTGACCGCTGCCTTAGTACTGGTATATGCCAACTTTTCCTTGCCCTTCATTTTGGAGGTGGATGCCAGTTTTGGTGGTCTGGGTGTGGTCCTCTCACAAGAGCAGGAGGGCCAGGTTAGGCCTATAGCATTCGCTAGCTGGGGTTTGCAGCCTCCTGAACGGAACATTTTGAACTACAGTTCCATGAAACTGTGTCATCTACACCGACAACAATCCCTTGAGCCATCTTGCCACTGCGAAGTTGGGGGCTATTGGTTGGGTGGCTCAACTCTTCTTATTTCATTATGAAATTCGCTATCGTTCAGGCAGAAGTAATAAAAATGTTGATGCAAGTGGTTGCTTCGTTGCAGCAGCCTACGCAGCCCAGTCATATGGTGGTCCCTGTTTTTCCATCTCATACTACCTCGGAGCTATGTGTTTTACAGGTGGCAGATCCTGATATTAAGGTGGTTCTCCATTTCTGCAGGCAGAAGCGACGGCCTAATTCCATCAAGCGTTGATGGTTGTCAGCTGCTTCATTGGCCCTTTTGAGCCAATGGGACCGATTGGTGGAGGAAGATGGGTTGTTGCACCGTAAGATCTTCCGCCCAGATGGGGGGGAGGAGATTCTTCAACTCGTGCTGCCGGCGGCATTGCGACCTGAAGTGATGACTTCCCTCCATCAAAACCATGGGCATCAGGGAGTGGAGCGAACATTGGAGCTAGTTCGTTGCCAGTGTTTTTGGCCTGGCATGACAGGAGAGGTGAAGCAATGCAGCCGTTGCCAAGTGGCTAAGGATTCCAGTTTAGGAACCCCAAGTTCCTAACCAAACACAACCAAATGAGATTCTGGCTGTTGATTTCACTGTTTTAGAACCCTCCCGTAATGGGATGGAAAATGTCTTGGTCCTCACTGATGTGTTCACCAAGTATAAGTTGGTGGTGCATCACCAGTCCCCTGCTGGGCCCCCAAGTAACAATCTTAGGCTGTCACATATTCATGAAATGTTTGTCTTTTGATATCAAGGTGACTCTCATGACTAATTGGGCATGGGATGCAAGCTTAGGGCTGATCACCCTATAGCTGGCCGCCTCTGGTGAGGGTGTATAGTGTGAATGGTCGAAACACCCTTTGAGCCAGAGGAGCACTACTGATGATGCATCCCAAAATTTTAACCTATATCAAACTTCTTCAAGTCTAATATTCACCATTTACCAATAAGCTTAACATTGAACCTATTGTACGTGCTGGCACAAAGGATAGTAACATCTCATCCTGTGTTTTGGAATCCAATCTGGAGTCCCACAGGGATCGGTGTTTGGTCCTTTTTTGTTTTCCCTCTACATGTTGCCATTAGGAAACATAATGAGAAAACAAAATGTGAACTATCATTCCTATGCAGACGACACCCAAATATACATTTCGGTTATGCCTATCGACACCACATCTATTGTCACTTTAGCTAATTGCTTTAACAAGATCAAGACCTGGATGGCTGAAATCTTTTTATCACTAAATGCTCAGAAAACCGATGTCCTGTTGTTTGGAGGCAGGTCTGCAGATAAGAATTTTATAATCTCTGCACTCCACTCCAAAGGGCTGAACTTTTCCATTAGCAGCACAGCTCATACCCTAGGTGTCATCTTAGATACAAGCCTCTCATTCAATTCACATGTGGATGCAGTATTGAAGGCATGCTTCCTACAGCTACGCCAAATTGCCAAACTGCGACGATTTCTTATTATTCAAGACACAGAGAAATTCATACATGCCTTAGTATACAGTAGTCAAGTCAAGTGGCTTTTTATTGTCATTTCAACCATATACAGTAAAACAGTACATAGTGAATTGAGACAGCGTTCCTCCAGGACCATGGTGCTACATATAACACTACTGCACATCGACACGGGACTACATAAAGTGCAAGTGTGCAAAAAGTGCATGCATTGCAAAAACAATGCGACACAAGACAGTGTAATAGAAGAAATAGAAGAGATGACAGTAAGACATGTCTTAAGAGTAAGACAGGCCAAGTGTAAAGTGCAACAGCGCAATAGGTTGTGCAAAAAGTTATTGAGGTACTGGACTGTGTAAAGGTGTGCGTGTGTGTGTGTGTGTGTATCAGTCCGGTCTCGGATTGTTGAGAAGTCTGACGGCTTGGGGGAAGAAACTGTTGCACAGTCTGGCAGTGAGGGCCCAAATGCTCAGGTACCTCTTGCCAGAAGGCAGGAGGGTGAAGAGTGTGTGTGAGGGGTGCGTGGGGTCCTCCATAATGCTGGTGGCCGGTGCAGTTTCCAACCTAGACAGTGATGCAGCTGTTCAGGATGCTCTCGATAGTCCCTCTGTAGAAGGTGGTGAGAATGGGTGGTGGGAGATGGGCTTTCCTCAGTTTTCACAGAAAGTAGAGACACTGCTGGGCTTTCCTGGTTATGGAGCTGGTGTTGAGAGACCAGGAGAGGTTCTCCACCAGGTGAACACCAAGGAATTTGGTGCTCTTGACAACCTCCACAGAGGATCCATTGATATTCAGTGGACAGTGATCACTCCATGCTCTCATGGAGTCGACAATCATCTCTTTTGTTTTGTCCACGTTCAGAGACAGATTGTTGACTTTACACCAGTCCGTTAGCTGTTGCACCTCCTCTCTGTATGCTGACTCATCGTTCTTGCTGATGAGACCCACGACAGTAGTGTCATCGGCGAATTTGATGACGTGGTTCGAGCTGTGCATTGCTGCACAGTCGTGAGTCAGCAGAGTGAAGAGCAGTGGGCTGAGCACACAGCCCTGGGAGGGCTCCAGTGCTCAGTGTGGTGGTGTTGGAGATGCGGTTTTTGATTCGGACTGACTGAGGTCTCTCAGTCAAAAAGTCCAGAACCAAGTTGCAGAGGGAGATGTTCAGGCCCAGCAGGCTCAGCTTTCCAATCAGGTGCTGAGGAATGATTGTGTTGAATGCTGAGCTGAAGTCTATAAACAGCATTCGTACATATGTGTCCTTATTTTCCAGGTGGTTGAGGGCCAGATGTAGGGTGGTGGCGATGGTATCATCTGTTGACCGGTTGGGGCAATAGGCAAACTGCAGTGGGTCCAGTGAGGGGGGCAGCAGGGTCTTAATATGCCTCATGACGAGCCTCTCGAAGCACTTCATCATAATGGGTGTGAGTGCAACAGGACAGTAGTTGTTGAGGCAGGACACTGAGGACATCTTTGGCACGGGAACGATGGTGGTGGCCTTGAGGCACGTTGGAACGAAAGGTTGAAGATGTCAGTACGTTAGACTACTGTAATGCTCTATTACCTGGGAGCACACACAGCACATTAAACACCTTGCAGCATATTCAAAATGCAGCAGCTCAAATTCTCACCAGGAGCAGGAAGTTTGAACACATAACCCCTGTTCTTAGTTCCCTGCATCGTTTGTGCTGAATAAAAGCACATATAACACTTTGTGAGAAAAGTGTTTTAGATAGGTGAAATATTTTTAAATGTCAAGGCATGTCAGACTACCCCAAAAGTGGCTGAGAGGCCTCAGACTCCAGAGGGTTAAATGTCTAGCTCCTGCCTAACTGACAGAATCACTTCAAGTTTACAAGCCGCATCATCCACTCATATCACAGAATGCAGTTTCCTTGTCGTTTCAGAGATAAATAAAGTGACAGTGGGCGGTAAAGCATTGTGCTACAGGGGCCCTATATTGTGGAATGGTTTACCAGTCTATGTTCGGGATGCCAATTTGGTCTCAGTCTTTAAATTTCGACTGAAGACCTATTACTTCAGTCCCAGGGAATCCCAGAATTCTCGACTGAAGCCCCTTTACCTATAGTACAGTTTAGCTTACCCGCAACCTAACACACCATAACTGTGGCTGCTGGTGCTGGTGTACATGTCATTTTTATCTACTATGCTTGTCCATTTATGTGTCAACGCATGTTCTGACCATCCATGCTTTCTGCCTTCCCAAATGTCTGGATGGTGCCTGGGCTGGGCACCATCCAGACTTTGTCTTGATCCTTAATCACAGCTTGTACCTAGCTTTTAGCAAGCAAGTCCAGTCTTTTCTGTTTTCAGTGATGTTAGTATGCCCAGGGGGGTTGGGCAGCCAGTTGACCTTGGACCCCCAGAGGTTTTTTTTCTCCTTTATTAGGAGTTTTTGGTTCCTCTCCTCCTTTGTCATCTGACTTTCTGTATTTAATTTCTTTCCTTCCTTTTTCCCATTCAGTATGACTCTCTCTAATGATGTTGTAATGTACCACAACACATCCACAAAGCTCTTTGGGATGACTCAATTGTGAAAGGCGCTATATAAAAATTAATTGAATTGAGTAACTCCTGCCCCCTATGACACAACCAACATCATCATGAGATGCCCAAGCAACCTTATCCTTCCTGCAGGCTCCTCTTGATTGTAATCATTCTGCTGACCCAAGAATCAAACTCATAAACCTCCAGTCACAGGCATGGTGTCCTAACCCACTGAGCCACACACCACCCTGCTGCTCATGCTTTTATTTGATGCTATATTTGAAGCTATAGAAGCAAGGAATATATAAAAGAAACATAGTCAAGGATAGTCAAGTAATGTTGCATGTATTGCAGTCTCAGCCATGTATATACAGCGAAACAAAATAACATTTTTCTTGAACCCACGATGCAACCTGCGTGACAGGAGTGACACAATACATGTGTCAGCCCTGGAGGAGGCAGCACTAGACGGAACAGGAGGAAGACATTCTACCCCGAAGCCCCGATGTCGTGAGTGCTGCAGTCGTGGTTCTGCCTTGCATACCAGGAATGCTTGCATTAAACACATCAGTCAGTAGCTCCCTATCAGCCCCCATTCCTGCTCCTCTGAAACACTTTCCTCCATATACCCTCATGCATGCTTCACCATCATGCGTAACATGCTGGTGCTGGAGTTTCCCATGGTTACAATTAAAAGTAGACAGCTGAGATTCTCGCTTATTTTTGTAAAGCTTAGGTAGCCTCCTTCATCAGATATCCCACCTTACGAATGTTTTTTAAGAGAGGGGAGGGGGGATTGACAGACCATCAATTGCCATGCCCTTGCATTCCATCGTTTTCAAGTCTCTGTGGACAGATTTTCAGGACATTGCACATCCTTGGCGGGTGTCAGGGAGCTGCTGTGAATTTGTGGGAGGTGGGATGTCTGCTTCATACAGTGATTCAGCATCGATTTGCTAAATAAACACAGCTATGCTAAGAAGAGAAAGACGGCCCTTGGTATACTCCACATACATACACACACACACACACACATGCACACTATATGGAATTCAGACATGACAATACAGTGGACTGTATGCCTTTAAACTACAGAAGGTAATCCATGCAACACCGTAAGAACATGCAAACTCCACCCACCCAATCCCGGAGGTGTAAGTCAACATCTTACCAACAGCTATCTACTGATTCATGCTGCCCCCTACTGGCTAGCAGACATATTCTATTCAAAGGTACAAGATCAGAATTTTCTCTGGGACATGAGCATAAAAAGCCCAGTTCTGTTATGGTTTCTGCTGTCCATGCAGTTAACTCAACCTGTGACTATAAACAGTGTTAGACTTTCATAAAACATTACTGGCTATGATCGGACTGTCCAGAACTGTTTGGGGCTCAGCAGTAGTGTTACATCATGGTAACATGATATTATAAACTGTACATCTTATCACTTAATTACTGATTAATTATTTAGCACAATGAAGAAATTAAGCTCAGGTACACAGAACTGGAAGCTGCACTCATTTTGGTGACTTACTGTTGCAGATACATGTACATGTCTGAAGAGTCACCACTAGGGGGAGCAGCTGGAGCACACGTTACAGCAGAACGGTGTGAAGGATGTGTGGAGTGGGATGAAGACCATCACTGGCTACAGGCATGCAGGAAACTTTGTGGTAGAAGGGAGCAAGGACAGGGCTATTTCCAACAGATTTGACTCTTAGGAGTCACTCCAGTGCTCTCCCTACAGTTCCAAATTAGGAATTGGCTCAGCACCGGCACCAACAGCTGGTGGACAAGACCCCTCGCTGCTCCCTCCACCCTCCTCAACCCTCACACCTCCCTGTGACTTCCCCAACAAAGACACCAAACCCACATCTCCACCCTCACTCCGCTTTCCCAGTCTGCCTGTCTCTGATGACCAAATGAACTGAGGGAAACTCCGCACAGGCAAGGATGCAGGGCCTAAAGCAATCACCCCAAGGGGGCTAAAGGCATGTGCCAGCCAGCTCTGCAGAGTCCTACAGGACCGGTTCTCTACCTCCCTCAGTCTGCAGAAGGTATCCCAGCTCTGGAAGACATCCTGTGTGGTCCCTTTTCCAAAGAAAGGGCACTCCAGCTCCCTTAAAGGACTTCAGACCAGTGGCTCTCACTTCACACATCAAGAAGACCTTTGAGAGGCAGATACTAAAACAGCTTCCATCCCTGGTAGTAGACCAGCTGCATCCCCTGCTGTTTGCCTTCCAGGCACACACAGGTATGGATGAAGATCTAATCCATTTGCTTCACAGATACCACGCCCACCTAGACCAGGACAGCATCACAGTTAGGATCATGTTCTTTGACTTCTCCAGTTCCTTTAACACCATCCAGTCTCTCTGATTGGGGAACAAGCGCAGGACAAAGCAGCTTATTGCCCTCACAGTCTACTGGATCATGTTTTACCTAAGTAACATACGGAACTGGGTGTCAGAGATGGTGGTGAGCAGATGTGGAGATTTTTTTTCAACCAACCAGTTGAGTATGAAGAGTCACAGCCACAGAGTACTCAACTGGTTGGTTGAAACTAAATCTTGGTCTGGATTTGTACTCTCTGGACCTGAAATCTCCACCTCTGGTGGTGAGCAACATTAGAGCACCACAGGAAACCATCCAATTTCCCTTCCTGTTTACCCTCTGCGCATCAGACTTCCAATATAACGCCAGGGCTATGTTCAGCCCCGATGAAACTTTGTAAAATGTATATTTAAACAGAAGCAATGGTGCATTGAACACCCTGTCGTGTTACGCAAGCATTGCATCTGCGGTATTGGATCCATTGTGAGAACAGCCTTTAAAAGTCAACAAGGTTTATATACATGTCACTGTTGATTAGTTAAACACCACTGACACACCCACCTAACAAGAGAAATCATACCGTAAGTCTGTTGCACAACGTTTCACACCGTTTCAAGGAAACATGATGTTCAACCCAGAAAACGTAACAAAACGTTACACACTGTTTTCAGATTGAATATGCCGCAGCTCTCGCCATCTACAGAAGCTGTTAGACGGGTATTGTAGGATAGATCAGCAACAGAGATGAGTCAGAGTACATAGGGCTAGTAGAGGACTTTGTCCTGTGGTGCAGAGAGAACAATCTGCAGCTCAACATCAGCAAGACAAAGGAGCTGGTGGTGGACTTCCAGTGTAACAGCAAGTTCCTGAGACCAATCACCATCCAGGAAGTGGAGGTGGGACTACCTGAACAGCAGACTGGACTGGGCGGAAAACACAGTGACACTGTACAAGAACGGCCAGAGCAGACTCTACTTTCTGAGGAAGCTCAGGTCTTTTGATGTGTGCAGCAAGCCGTTGGGCATGTTCTATCAGTCCGCAGTGGCCAGTGTGCTATTCTACATTGTGGTCTGCTGTGCAGGCGATGTCAAACGGCTGAACAAACTCGCCAAGAAGACCAGTTCAGTCACAGGGCTGACCCTGGACTCACTGGACTCGGCAGCAGAAAAGAGGATGTTGGACAATTTTATGAACAATTCTGTCCCTCTGTTGTAGGAGGCGCTATCCTGGAGCACATTTATCCACCAGCTCATTTCACCAGAGTACACTAACAAACACTACTGTGGTTTATTCCTGCTTTTTGCCATCAGACACTACACCGCTTCCTCCCACAGGCCACCACCTACTCCACAGCAGGAAATCATCCAATCTTTTACAGTGAAAGTCCAGTGCAATTTGTTCCATACATTTTCTGGACCTACTTATCCTGTTCAGGGTCATGGGTAGTCTGGAACCTATCCTGGAGCTACAGGCCCAAGACAGGGAACAACCCAGAATGGGGCACCAACCCATCACAGGGCACACTCACACATCATTCATACCTATGAACAATTTGGTAACTCCAATTAGCCTCAGAATGTTTTTTGGACTGTGGGGGGGACCAGGTTACCCAGAGGAAACCCCACGACAGCACAGAGCGAACGCACCAGATAATTACCTGCATGCTTTCTGGTACTGCACACCGGTCAACGAATTCTGGCAAAGGATGTGTGAGGACTTATCGACACACCTGGGGCTTCCCATCCCACCCTACCCCTCACTCTGCCTGCTTTGGGACCTCACTAACATTAATATACACACAAATAAATCTTGCATGCTTCTCACAGTACTAACAGTACATTGCCAAGAAAACAATCCTTCTGAACTAGAAGTCAAAAGAGAGTTTAAACATAACTTCAAAAATCTACTCTTGGACTATGTTTCCATGGAGAGGATGTCTGCCTGTAAGAAAAATCAATTGATAGAATTTGAACAT
>JAODLD010000002.1:26810458-26827347 GCA_026781065.1 Mormyrops boulengeri | reverse complement strand
CTGCTTCCTGTCTGTTAACCAGTTTTCGATCTAAGCTGCTACAGTTCCTAAAATCCCTGCAGCTTTGAGCTTAAGCAAGAGCCGTTTGTGGGGGACAACATTAAAGGCCTTCTGGAAGTCTAAGTAGATCACATCGTAGGCCTTTTTGTGATCAATTTCTCTTGTAGCTTCCTCAAAGTAAATTAATTACTCAAGTAAATTAATCACCTTTAAAAATGATGCGTGCAACAATCGATTGTGGTAACAGTGTAAATGCGTACTTGTTTTATGTCCATTTGCACTGATATGAAAACAAAATATAATGCATTTTAATCTTTATATGCTAACTCTCCTTCATTTGCGGTATACAGGTTAAACTGCAAGGTATTTTCTTGACATAGCAGTGCAAATGCACATAAAAAAGTACGCATTTGCACTTTTTCAAACTATCAAATGTCGCACGTATCGTTTTTAAAGGTGAATGCGTACTTGCGTACCAGTTATGTCCATCCCTGCTTGTACATTCCTATCATTGTGAAAACTCTCCATTCATTTCTATGGGCACAACCCTTATCCTAACTTCGACAATTTTAACCCCTACCCAACCTTAACTATAAGTAACAAAATACAAGACTTTTGGCTATTTCTGTTTTTTGATTGATTACTGATTATGTGTTTATTTATTTATTTGATTTTATTTTAGTTTATATTGTGGGGACCTAAAAAATGTCCCAATAGGCTAAAAAGTAGCAGGTTTTTACCACATTTGATCTCCACAACATGGTAAATACAACCCCTCCACACACACACACACACACATTCTCCCCCACATGCCCTCACACACATATACACCCACACACTCACCCCGATGATTGCTGTTCTTTGCCTATCCTCTTCCTCATCCTCTTCCCCATCCACAGAAGTGTGAGGCCTTCTGCCAGTTACTGCAGCTGCTGAAGGCCAGACGGGCTCCACACAGCCAGCCGGATGCCATCTCCGTGTTTGTGGGCACCTGGAACATGGGTCAGTGTCTGTGTGGGGGATATCGATTGCACAGGGATGTGAGGGCACAGCATGTGGCTCACAGGGGGAAGTTTGCTAGTACCCAAATCTCCTCATCTGATCTGCGTCCTAGTCACAGCTTTCAGTAGGGAACCTTCTAGTAAACACTGTGCTGAAGCCATTTTGAAAAATCCTTTTAAAAAGCATTAGCCGATGCACTATCATGTTTCATATCCATATGGCCTGTTTGCTAATAAAGGACTCCTTTTGAATGGCTCAGTAAGAAGTAATCAGTGATGGACATTTCAGGTCCAGAAAGTAAAAATCCAGACCAAGATTTTGTTTCAACCAACCAGTTGAGTACTCTGTGACTGTGACTCTTTATACTCAACTGGTTTGTTGAAACAAAATCCTGTTTTGGATTTTTACTTTCTGGACCTGAGATGTCCACCTCTGGTAGTGATGTTGTCTCACAGCTCTAGAGGTGTAGGTTTGGGTCCCGCCTCTGTTCTCTATGTGTGGAATGTTTCTTCACAAAGTCCTGCCATTTGAAGAATTTGCTCAAGATCAATAATGCTTATCTTATCTGAACTAGTAAACAAAGGCCAGAGGACAGGCTTACTCTGGTCACATGGTCCCGTGTTGCTGCAGGTGGGTCCCCTTCGCCCAGGAGCCTCCAGTCCTGGGTGAGATGCTGTGGCCTGGGGAACGTCCCAGACGAGACCACGAGGACGCTCCCTCATGACATCTATGCCTTCGGGACACAGGAGAACCCTCAGGGGGAGAGGGACTGGGTGGAGCATCTGAGGGCGGTACTACGAGCTGCCACTCACATCGACTTCAAGCTGGTCAGTCTGTCTCGCTTCTCCTCCATCTTTCATAATGATCAGTCTGTCTCTATCTCCTCCTCCCTGTTTCTTAATAGTCAGTCTGTCTCTCTCTACTCCCCCCTCTGTCTTAATGGTCGGTCTGTCTCTCTCTCCTCCTCCATCTTTCATAATGGTCAGTCTGTCTCTCTCTCTCCTCCTCCATCTTTCATAATGGTCGGTCTGTCTCTCTCTCTTCTCTCTCTTTCGTAATGGTCATTCTGTCTTTCTCTCCTCCCTCTTTCTTAATGGCCAGTCTAATCTAGTGGGATCTATTCTGTCAGATCCCCTGAAAATTATTTGCGAAATTAATCTTAAGTGATGCAAAAATTTCATTTTTCTTGGACAAATAAAATTGTGGCTTATTTTCAAGATGCTTTTCCATTTGTGTCCTGCAGGTGGCAGTACAATCCCTGTGGAGCATCAGGCTGGCTGTGTTTGTGAGGCCGGAACATGAGAAGCGTGTCAGTCACGTGAGCATGGCCAGTGTGAAAACAGGCCTTGGGAACACACTGGGTACGAGCTCCCACAGCCCAGAAAGAAACACGAACAATGTCATTCTCATGGATCCCATTGCTGGGGTAAAGCCTTGACCTGCGTGTCCATGGTTACAGGACACAAAGGAGCAGTGGGGCTGTCCTTCCTCTTCAATGGCACATCTCTGGGCTTTGTCAATTGTCACCTGTCATCTGGGAGTGAGAAGGTTGTGAGGTACTACACATACTGCTGATATTTTTTGACACAGTATTTGTTATTTGCACAACTACATTGGAATTTTTCAATTTCCAACTTGCTCTTCTTTGAGACGTGCAGACATATTCAGGTGATAGAGAAGCCTGGAGCCCAGGATCAGCCTTTTATCCAGCCTTAAGCTTTTTTCGGGGGTTTTGGGTCTTGCTCACGGGCCCAGTAGCAATTTACCAAACATCAGCTTTGACCCAGTGACCTTTTGATCACAGGCACAGGGGCTTAAGCCACTGAGCCACACACCGCCCCTAATGGTCTGTTTTTGGTATCATGTGGAGAGGGAGGACTCTCACTGGCCACTGAGCCACCAGAGCACTGATCTCTGAGCCACCAGAGAGTCCGTTTTAACTCACTCAGAACTTAGCAAAAGTTAGAAACAATTGTCTTAAAGGGAAGACATTCGACAAATGATCAGTATGGTCCGTCAAAAGGTCCAGTCTTAATAAGCGACTTAGCGCGAAACATATTTAGAAGTTTTTAGAAGATGACACCAATGTGCAGAGGATGCAGCTTGAAGGTTTCCATAGCTGTAAGGTTACTAGTTTGCGTCCCAGGCAGTGCCCCTCAGTTGTACCTGTGAGTACGGTTGGGGTTAGCTGTAAAGTTATTAGTTTGCATCCTAGGCAGTGCCCCTCAGTTGTACCTGTGAGTACAGTTGGGGTTAGCTGTAACGTTGCTAGTTTGCATCCCAGGCAGTGCCCCTCAATTGTAGGGTTCAAGGCTCCACCGGTCACAATGCTGCACTATCTCTCCATCAGGAGGAACCAGAACTTCCAGGACATCCTGCGGCTTCTGTCCCTGGGCGACTGGCAGCCGAGCCCATTTGACGTCAGCCTTCGCTTTACACACCTCTTCTGGTGTGGAGACCTCAACTACCGGCTGGACCTGGACGTGCAGGTGAGGGGGCAGACTGACTGCGGACCTGCTCAAAGACAGACGCATGGCCCACAAAGGCCAAAGGCTTTTTTGAAACCTTTATCTTTCTATCAAGGTGAATCTGGTGGTGGTTTGAGAAGGGCGGAGTACCTCAATCCTTTAGTGATTGTGTTGGGGTGTTATCAGCCCTGGCTTTGAGCCTTGGCTCAGTTGAATTGACGTTTTCTATCTTGCATCAGTAAAGTTCATGATATCCTATTTGTGAAGTTATGTTTGGTAACAGTGAACGTGGTTACACTGCGAATCAGGGGGCTGGTCTCACAGAGACAGCGTGTCTGTGGTTATTCAAACCAAGATTTCTCAATCACTAGTCCACGGCCCACGTCTTTGCCAGGGAAACAAGGTTTGATTCGTATCGGGATGCGAACCCGATCACCACTCAGGGGAATTGCCTGGCTGGTGAAATTTGCTGGGAGGATAATGCTGGGTGGTATAAATGATATACTGACTTGTCATATAAAATTTAAATGATAAGAAGATGAGAAACTTCTATAAATTGTCAATAATGAACATTGCTTGGTAGCATACATCAGTGTATCACGTCATAGAAACAAATGCAATTCTAACCATTTACATGGAAGTCTTTTACAGTTTTTCTTCATTGCTTTGGGGCATTTCTCAAATGACAATTAACATTTGCAAAGAGAGTGTAATCCCCACACCGTAATGTCACTTCTGCACAGCAGAATGTCATTTATCATTGCTTCACACAAATTTCCAAATGTTTTGGTACATATATGTAGATGGTGTTGGTTGTATAATTGTCATCATTTGGCATAATTCTCAGTTGCTATAATCTTCTTGGTCAGAATAGATTATGTAGTTCCCTGTTGTAATAATTTTACACCCAAAACTATATATGTGTGTGATCATCGTGTTAACCACCCCATGCAAAACAGTCAAACAAGCTGTCAAAATGATACATTCCATCGACTGCATACAGCATTGTTGTGTTTTCGGTTCCCACAATACATTATTTTGTTGTCATTTCGTTGTTCCGTGTATTGCCGTTTTGCTGTTTTTGTGTTACACTGTGCGTTTTAAGTTTTGCTATTGTACTGTGTCTTGAGATCTGAAGAAGTTACATGTGCATGCGAGGTCTTTCTCTTGCCAGTGAACTTTACATACTGTAATGTAGAGCCTTGCAATGTTGGCATGAAAAAATATCAGTTTTCTAGGAAAAACGAGTAGTCAGTGACAATGAGAAAGTGGGAACCAACTACCATTCAGAATTGTGCAGCTCGGAAGAAGACTTACACAAACATACTGGCAATATATCTAAGCTTTTTGATGGACATGGTTAAAACGATGCTTATTGAACTTTTTATTTTGGTGGTGCTGACTAATTCATTGGTGGAATTATTTACTTTTTAGACATGAGTTAATTGCTTTTGGATAAGTTACAGGCCTTTGCAGCTAAACCACAGTGTTATGCTATATCCATTCATTGTTTTGAGAAATGCTGTTACAGTCTAGAGAATGTTAAGTACGTTTTGTAAAATGAGCTAAACCAATTGAGAAACTGTAAGAACTGACAACCTTTGTCCAACAGACACACAGCATCGTTGACTGAGTTAGTGGTGCACACCACATACTACTGTTATTTTGGGTACAGGAGTCATGGGAGAGACTCGCGCTCACTAAGGGAAACTTCCGGTGAAAAAATGACAGCTCAGCAACCATTACATCTTTTTGCAATTTTCTTCAATTTGCTTTGGCACATTTCATGTAAACCTTTGGAAATTTGTGTGAAACAATGAGAAATGCTGTCCTTCCATGTACAAGTGACATTGTGGCGTTGGGACTACACTAGTTAGCTGTAATTTGAGAAATGCACCAAAGCAATCAAAAAAAAACTGTAAAAAGGAGATATTGTGGTTAATCAAGGTAAAGACGTGGCTGATGTGGCCATACTTTTTGCAGTTCAAAGTACAATATGCAACAATCTGCGGAAACACTGGAAATACTGCGAGTTTATTTCACCCCTTGAAGCACTGCCATCCAGTAGAACATACAGAAGGCAAGTGCTTACAGTCACAGACACCAGCAATTACATTTTTTGCTTTCAATCTAAAGAAATACGGGGACACATCACTTCCCAAATTAGCTTAAAATGGGTGATAGTATTTTATTTTTCATTATCGGATGGTTGACAACTCTACCAGCAATGTCAAGCTGGTTCCCTGGAACAATCAGCAAGGCAGTAGATTTCAGGTTGCAGTCTTTTTTCATGTTCTGAATCTGTATAAGGACAATTCTAAGGGAAGGGTTAAGCCTTCCCAAAATTAAACACTCCCCAAACGAGCTTGATGGGCTGAATGGCCTCCTGTCGTTTGTAAATTTCTTATGTTCTTATGTTCCTTGACACCCCCAGTGATCTGTTTTTGGTGTCTTTGGCGGTTAACACTTAAATTATATAAGATCATTATCAACATCAGCTGAGAACCCCTCCCCCTGGACAGTGAAGTTCACTTTACTGTCCCCCCGTATCTAAATTTTACTGAGGGCCACCCCCCCCAAGGCCACTGACAGGATAAATAATGAGTAGTTGGGCCATGTAGTTGGAAGCTAGAGAAACCCTGGTTTAGACCCAGTATGGCTCTATGTGGGGGGCTTTGGGGTCCTGATCCTGCCTGATCCCGTCTTCCCCTGCAGAACATCCTGAAGCACGTTTGCAAGCGGGAATTCGAGGCTCTGATGTGCGCTGATCAGCTGACCCGGGAGCGCCACAAGAGGAAGGTCTTCCTTCATTTCAGTAAGCGACCCTGTCTAACATCCCCCTGCTCACATAAGTGTGGTTCCCTTGACCACTGCGCCACCCACAGGCCAGAGCAGGCATGGTTGTCTCCGTTATTGTCCCTCCCCTCACTTCTTCTCCTGTCTAATCTCATTTTCTTCACAGATGAAGAGAAGATCTTGTTCCCTCCCACCTACCGGTACGAGCGCGGGTCCAGGGAATGCTACCAGTGGGAGAAGTACAAGACCTCGGGTGTAAGGCTGATGCTCATTGCGGGGGTGGGATTCAGGGTGGAGCTTGGGGCAGGGCTTGGTCTGTGGGTGGTGCCTTGGAGCCGACGGCTGCCACACCCACCTAGGCTGAGAGCTTCAGCAGGACCCAGCAAGACGGCTTTTTGTTAGGGGAGCTGCAGGCTATGTTCGGTCCAAAAATACCCTTACTTTTCCAGTTCTATTTATGTATGTGGCTGTTAGTGGGATCGGTGGGGCTTGTGGGTTTACAGGACCTCTGTCATCTACCAGAACTCACTGAATAACAGTGCCAGGGGCTGGAGGGCTTGTAAAAAATGCACCGTCATGTATGCTTGCCTGAATTTGTGTCTTTTCTGCGTATGTGTGAACAGCTGTACAAGTCTCATGCAGCTGCACAGTCACACCTCACACCTTATGAATTGCTGCTGTGTTTCTGCATGTTTCTCATATTCTTCATATTCTTTTGTATTTATGTACATTTCTATCTTAAGTGAGGCAGGTCAGCTCCTTTGCTCCCTTATATAATTACCTCTTCTGCCACTTGACAGACAGACAAAGATAAATAGGCAGACACAGAGATACAGACACAGATAAATGGACAGACAGACAGGCAGACAGACAGACATATATAGTAGCACAACACACACATTAATAGGCAATAAATAATAACTGTGAGTAACAGATCTATGAAGTGCATGTGCCATGGAAATAAGGCTTATGTTTACCAACAGTAAAAGTGCAAAGTTTTGCTGCCACCCTCTTCGCTCCTCCCAGCACTAACCCCTGTGCACACAGGTTCGCGTCAACGTGCCTTCGTGGTGTGACCGCGTGCTCTGGAAGTCCTACCCGCAGACGCACCTAGTCTGCACTGCTTATGGTAGGTCAAGGGTCAAGGGTCGGGGCGTAGGATTGTGGGGTGAGGGGTGATGGGTTGGAGGATGGTGGTCCGATTGGCCACATACCGTGAGGTTCAGCCTGTTATCTGATCCTCCATCTCTGTTTTTTTCCCACGCTGTTTTTAACTTTTGATTCATCACTTATCTGCTGCAGATTTGCCGGGATTAAGTAATGTATGAGCTGGGCGGGTGTGCAGGGTGGGGGCGCTGGGCCTGATTCTCACACAGTGACACGCCCCAAGCTGCAGTCCGGCTCTGCACAGCCCCACTGTGTCTTTCACACACGGCCTGCGGGAGGCGTGTCAGTAATGCAAAACTACTGAAAGTGAAGGAGTTTTGGTTGGAGGCCAATGGCACATAAACCCTGTTTACTCATTAGCTTCCCTGTCTGTAACTTTCTATAAGTGTCTGTGACTGATTGTGACCATCTGTGATGATCAGTGACTGTCTGTAATTATTTGTGACTGTCTATGACTGTGACTGTCCATGATTGTCTGTGACTGTCTGTAATTGTTTGTAACTGTTTGTGACTATCTGTGACTGTTACTGTAATGGCTTGTAGCTGTCTATGACTGTCTGTATCTGTGACTGTCTATAACTTTGGCTGTCTGTGACTTTCTGTGACTGTCCACTGGGGTTGTCTCGCTCTGTTCAGGCTGCACAGATGATATCACAACCAGCGACCATTCCCCTGTCTTTGCCACATTCCAGGTTGGGGTGGCATCACCAATCATCTCAAAACCAGGTGAGGCCACCTGTGATTTACCTGACTGCGGTTGATCATTCACAACCATGCCCAGGACACAAAGGTCAAGTCCTCAGTATTTTATCTGCAACTTGAATAACCACAATGCGTTACGGGGCACACCTAGGGTGGCTAACACTTTTGAGCTGTTCACAACAAGTCTGCCTTCACGATGTTCTTGCATGTTTACAAACCTTATTCTGAGCAATGGTCAAAGGTCAAAGTTCATAGATCCTATGTGTTGTGGTTTTTAATGTGGGGGTTTCTGCTGAAAACAGACACAGGGCCAAGTGAGAGGGCATATATAGAGCTGGAGGGCATGGAGGTCATCGTCAAGACAGCCAGCAAGGCCAAATTCTCCTTGGAGTTTCACTCCTACTGCCTGGAAGGTGCTCTGACACGCTTTCTGATCTCTGTTTAGGCTTACTTCTCGCCAAACATTCAGCTTTGAAGTTGAGTCTTTCCCAACATTGCCAGGTTGAATAATTGGGCTAGTGTCTCTCCACAGAATTCCGGCGTTCCAGCGAGAACGATTCCCAGATCTGTGAAGTACCGGGCTTCCTCAAACTGGGCTGGTCTTCCAGACAGCTGCCAAAGGTTATTAGTTACATCACATAGATCTTCCATGCTAACTGTGAATTTAGTGTTGGCTGAAGGATAGACATGATAACATGATATGTTTACCTCCATCTTATTTATTATTTCCTTCTCTTTCTTTCTTTCTTTCTTTCTTTCTCTCTCCATCAGCTCTTTCCTGTCATCTCAGACATGGAGCATCTCCAGGATCAGCACCTGCTATTGTCAGTTAAGTCATGTGACGGTCTCGAGTCCTATGGTTAGTCTCCACTTCCTCCAGCTTCTGCTGTTTGATTCTTGTGCTTCACTGGGGATGTGAATTCTCTGTGGCTGTTGGGGTTCTTCACTTTTCTACATCTATCTGATGGCTTTTCCTGCAGGTGAATGCTGTGTAGCCCTCCGAAGCCTCTTGGGCTCTACAGCAGAGGCGTTTGAGATGTTCCTGACCCACCGTGGTGAGGAGACGGGCTCCCTTCGGGGCAGGCTACGAGTCCACGTGCCCAAGGACCGGCGACAGAGGCGGGAACGGACCTACGGTGGGCAAACCCTCCTTCTCACGTTCTTGTAAGCGTTGTCTAGATAATTTGCCAAGTTCCCCAAGATTTCCTGTTCTACTTCCCCTTTGGCGGACCGCAAGCAGATGCATCCTGAGCTGCTTCCAGGTCATACGCTAAGGGCATCTCTTTAGCCGCCTAATGGCACCACACAGATGGTAAGCAGGCAGCATTGCGGGGTCCTGAGAAAATTCTGTATGTGAGCCGGTGTCATGCCTGTCATTTACAGAGTGGTTCTGCTTTGAGAAAGACGAGAGCAGCTTGGCTAGAGGTAGCCCGTCCCACCCAGCGACTGGTGGCCCCACTGCACGGTGAGAATACCATGCTTTATGGATTGGTAAACATAACAGTCATATCCATGGTACATGCACTTTATAGATCTGTTATTGCCTTTATCAGCCACAGGCTGCATCATCATGCAGTTTCACACTGTCTTGAATTGTCTTTAGATTAAAAAAAAAATAAAGTTCTTATTATCCCTCCATCCATTTTCTGAAACCGCTTAATCCCAACTGGGGTCACGGGGGGTACCAGAGTCTATCCCAGGATCAATGAGCACAGGCAGGAACCAACCCTGGGTAGTCACCAACACACCACAGGAACAATTTAGACTCATCAATCAACCTATCACACACGCTTTTGGCCTGTGGGAGGAAACCAGAGTCCCCGGTGAAAACCCACATGAACACGGGGAGAGCATGTGAACACCAGACAGAAAGGACTTAGGACCGAACCCAGGAACTTCTTGCTGTGAGGCAGCAGTGCTAACCACTGCACCACCATGCCACCCGGTTCTTGTTATAAAGTTCTTCAATATACTTCCTACTAATGACTCAGCTGATGATGTTAGCTCAGCCGCTAAAGGCTACATTTAGCTTCATCTGGTCTCCTTCAGGTCCCCAGTGGCTTCAGCTGGACCATCTACACCAGCGCCAGCTCAGCCTGCCCAAGCTCCTTCGGCATCAGTCCCGAGCAGCTACACCAACCCTGCATACTTCATCTTTGAGGGGATGCCCATTCAGCGTTTCACGACGGAGGGCCCCACCCCGAAGCGGGACCCTCGGGTGGTATGGGCCAGGGACTCTGTCTTACAGCTCCCCAAGGTGTCCCCGAACCAAAGTCAGCAGGGGAAGTCCACCCACAGGTCTGACTTTACTGAGATTGAAATTCCAGGATGCCTTCCCCACTGTCGGCCGCCTGGGGAGGCTCCGTCCTCCTACCAGCTTTTTCCGGCCCAGGACAGGGGATCAGGGAGCCCATCCCCAAGGCTGTCTCTGAACAGCACTCCACATTCCCCAGAACGCTTCCCCTACAGGGATGATGTGGTATTGCAGCCACGATCCCCCGCTATACAAAGGAACTTGTACTGGAACCGTTCAGCTGTGGCGAGGGAGATGCCCTGGGCATACAGGAATCTGCCCCGGAGAACCAGCCCCCGGCTGAGCCAGGATCACCCATCTGGTATGCATAAGACTCCAGCACTCTACCCCTATTCCTCCACCAGGGTGCCCCACAGGGAAACGGCATTCTGGGTGGTCGGACCCCAGCCAGGCCCCCCTGGGGACCACTCTCTGACAGCCTTGCAGATCGCCAAATCACTCAGTGAGATGGACTTCCTGCCTGTAGACCACAAAAGCCCCACAGCCATTCCTAGAGCCCAGCAGAGGAATCTGGGCTACGAGCTCAGCACCACTTCAGAGAAAGAGGTTGGTAGATCATAGAGTAACATGCTGTAGTTCCAATGCATCTGAAAAACGATGGTCTTAAAGTAGGACTGTCGTCAAGTATTTTTATTGTAGCTATTTATCGCCGACCTTTCTGCAGGCACCAGTACTGCGTGGGGCTCCGGGGTCCGTGTGGGAGCTTCTGAGCAGCCTGGGGCTTCAGCGCTACACCCTGGGGCTCAGTCTCAATGGCTGGGATGACCTGGTTTACTTTAGGTGAGGCAATAGAAAGCACATGGCGCAAAAGGTTCCATGCACTGACTTTAAATATCACATCACTGCCATCGCTTGTTCATGTATGTGAAGCTATTTATTTGAATGCTTGCTTTTTTGTATAAAGCAGACTGGGACACCTTGGGTCCCCGCAGCTAATGGAAGTTCTAGACCATTTCAACTGGGGGAGACAGACTGGGGCCAGTTGTTCTGTTAGGTGGGGCCAGATGCATTTGACCTTAAGTATTACTTAGAAGTATTACTTACACTAGATTGCCAACATTAAGAAACAAAAGACAAGTGCTTTGCAGTCACATTTAGCAGTTTTACAAATACGTAACTCACTCTGACTTCTTGTTTAGACCGTTTTGCTGCTTGGCATCCCCCAAATTTTAGCCCATGTATGTAAATGTAAATAATAGTAATAATGATACATTTCAGACCCAAGTAGCATACATATTTAGGGGAGCCATGAGATGGCCATGGATGTTGTCCCAGTGGCATTGGCCCTCCCAGCCCCCCCCCCCAGAACCACCTCTGGTCACAGCTATAGCAAGTAACACTTTCCCTATTTCTCAGTGAGATCACAGAGCAGGACCTGCGGACAGCTGGAGTGACCAACCCTGCTCACCGCAGACGGATCCTGGAGAACCTGCCCAGGATCTGGGAATGAGGACCAGGGCTGCTGAGTCTAGCTGACGGCTCCCGGGTCAGGGCTCAGCAGCCTCGACCACGGAGGTCATGTGATCCCACAGCAGGCCGGATTCTGACTGCATCCATGAAGAGCTGAAAAGCAGAGAATTGCCAGCACGTGAACTGTGTAGCAACATTCTTGGTGATACATTCCCGTGCGCTTGTTTCCGGACAATTACAAAACCCTTCTGAAACTGCCGTCGATTTTAGGACGCCACTCATCCGTCTGCCTATGGGAACCAAAACTGTTTACAGCTAAATGGGTTTGCTCAGTCAATACTGACATGGCACTTGGCAAGTGATTTGGCGTTAACTGTTTGTAAAAGGTATGTCTTGCTGTTTTTCCAAGCATAAATTACAGTGTCACTTTCTGCATTCTCTGTTCCAATTCTTTCATTCACCCATGTAAGGCTTATTTGCTGAAGATAGTCTGTGTTTATATGACATAGACAGCTATTTGGTGGCTATATTTTAGGATGTTTTTTTAAATTGAAGATACACATCAAAATCATGCTGCTCTTTGTTCACAGTCCACTGAGATAAGAGCCGCATTGTAAAATACTGATCAGATTCACTGCAAGTGCCACATTTCATTTTACATGGACGATCTGCCCAGACAGCTGCGACGATGGCTACACTCCTTGTAGTGGAGTCCCAGTTTGGTGTGAGATTCTCACATTGATGTTGAAGGAAGTAAGCAAGTGCGCAGAGCCTAGTGCTGGACCACAATGTGTATTTTCAAATCAATTTGAAAGCAGTAGTAAAACTCACTTATGCAACATTAGCTCCTTATATGCGGTAGACAAACCGCATTCACATGCAGAGCATCATACGCGCTGTGCTGGGTGTCTGCCGTGGTTAAGGATGCTCTATCCAAACCCCTGAGGGAAAAAACGATCCAGCACCTTGCTTTGAAAATTTATGTTTGTTTGCTTCTTCTCACTGAGGACCGCACCTATTTCCCAAGCCATAAAAAATATTTATTCTGCACACTGGTCTATACCTTCTAGGCATGAATGGAAGCTGTGCCAGCCCATGAAGTGTTGTGAAATTCCTGCTACGCGTCCTGGCTGAGTTTCACATTCACTTCTCCCGGATGGACACTTCGATTTCTCCTTCTCCTAAGCTTGCTTACTGCAAGCACTTTTCATGGTTCACCCTGGGGGTAAGCGGGTGTCTGTTGGTTTTCGTTCCCTATTCCCTTGAGGCCAACAAGGTTGGAGTTCCCCACCCCTGTGGTCTAAAACATACAGTAAACCACTCGCTTCCTTCTGGTAAAAGCCCCTTTGTTTTTGCATGAGACGCGTTATGATTATGTCGTTCATTGTTGCCCAGAGACTTTACGCACTCCGCAATAAAAGAAGACCTTGGGTATTTTTACACAGAACAAACACAAGGTCTCCCGCATCCCATGCTGAGCCAGAGTGGCATTATTCAATCAATCCAACAATCATTCCTTCAATCCATCTGTCCATCAACCTACCATTGCTAGGCCCTGGCAGACATTGTCTGTTTTCTAAATGTGTGATACACATTGGAAGGGCCATGGTATTCCACAGGACCAAAGTCCGCCACCCAAGCATCCATTTTCTATGCTTTTTGGTTTTTGACATGTGATGTTTTCATTCCAATCAACCCTGCGTGAACATTCTCCATGCGTCAGTTAAGACTTCAGTGACCACGCAGCAGGGGGAGTCTTTGTGGAAGTTAGAGACGGCAGAAAAAAATACTGAACTGCCAGGCAATACTGCCGTCATACGGCACCATCATACTGCGGTATCTGGGTTAGACATCACCAGCTCTGTATCTGAAATGATGTTGAAACATTTCACTCAGAAATGACCGACTTTTGCCTATGAAGCCTATATTAGCAATAATCCTGATCCCCCACCTGTCTACAATAACTGGTGCTGAACACTAGTTTCTGGACCTGAATTCTGCACTTCAATACTGCAGAACTTTCAAATGACTGTTCTCTGTTATGTGCGTGCTTGCGTGTGTATGTGTGTGTGTGTGTATGTGTGTGCGTGTGTTTGTGTGTGTGCGTGTGTGTGTGTGCGTGTGTATGTGTGTGCGTGTGTATGTGTGTGCGTGTGTGGTTTGACTAAGGCTTCTGTACAAACTTTAGAGTGAGATACTTCCTGGTTAGTTATTAAAATGTGACAAAACTTGGTTTGGCAGGTGAGCTGTCAGTTATTCACCCCCGGATCCCACCCATCCTATGCAGGCCAAATATCCACACGATAGAAAGATGCAAGATTCAAAGGTTTTATTGTTATCGTGTTACACAAAACAAGATTACGCTGTTAACTTCCAAAGTCGATGCAATGCAAATAGGAAGTAACATATAAAAGATGCAGACAATATACAGAAGAAGTAAACTATATATTACAAATAAACATATATTGAGATAGTCAAACTATAAAATAGATCAATTATAAAGAGACAGACGGTAACAATAACATTGACGTAAAGTGCAGGAGTGACAAGTGACCATTATTGCAGGTTATTGCACATTGAATAGTCATTTCTGTATATGCAATGCAATAAGGAACTGGGATATAAGTCAATTTTTGCATATTTTGTGGAAAACTTTTTACTGCTTCTCAGAAATCAGTGATCAAAACTGATGCAATACATTACATTTTTTCACACAAGTGCCTTTTGCACACCCAGTGGTGTAAAAATCTGATTAAACAGAGAGAACCTTGATGGCTGGAGCCACCGATTTGTTACGAAACACAGGACAGTTACGGGCCAATCAGCACCCTCCCCCCCCCCTCAGATCCCACTCACATTCCATGCCTGTGAGTCACAGGCTGACCTCTGGGTAATCTGCAGCTTACGGTCGGGGGGAGGGGGGCATTCTGGGAAAGGGGGCCTCAACCCCCCAGATCACTTGGGGTTTGGGGAAGCCACATGCTCACCTCTCAGAGGTGAACTTCTTTCCGTATATAAACCTGAACAGATTTTTTTCAATTGGATAGTTAGTAGCTAGATTTTGGTTCATTAGAGAAATACAGAAAAAAATCATTGAAGCTACTCAGAGAAGAATTTCATGCAATACAGCACGCAGTTGTCTTGTAGCTCATAACAGACCTATTTCTGAAACGTCACAAAAAGACAAAAGCAGAGGCCGCCCCATCCATGTGCATTGTTTTATTCTCAAATCCAGCAAACTGCTACCTTCACACACATACGTCAATCCTCTTTTCGGGGAGGATCTTACCCCTGTTCATTGTGTCTATCATGCAGCTTCTGTTTTGTAATCACAGAATACCCTCCCACAGTTTGGATTTCACCTTCACAAAGGGTGTAGAGCCACACCTGCAGCTGAGGTTCCCAGCGCGGTCATGTGACCCCACATTCCCACACATACTGGTGGAGGAGATAATGCCTCATCAAGATCATCCCCAACCAGAAGCCGTGGGTGGACAAAACAAAAGACGAGACAGGTAATGGTGGAACTCCGTTTCCAGCAATCCGACTCGAAAACATGTGGCTCTTTGGTCTTTGTGATGTGAGTCTTTGGTCAATTACGGATTCCAAAGAGCATCCCCGTGCTATAGCTAACATGACCACCGAATTAGCAAACAAACTGAACACTTTTCATGCTTAGTGATACCACTATCGATAAGCAAACCAGATACACAGACCATCCAAATGACTTCTGGCCGTTTGCTCTCACCTCTACTGTTATGAAGTAGGGGTGTAACGAGATCTCACGTCACGAGACCTCGCGATATTACAACATGATGAGATTTCTTGTTGGAGCGAAAAGCGGTCTTGCGAAGGTGCTGCAAATCAGCTGCTGTAAGCATGTCAGAGTCTGACGAAATTACCATAGTAGATGCCCCAGACACTTTTAAATCTTTTGTGTGGCAGCATTTTGGCTACCCGGCGGAAAATATAAACGGCGAAAGGGTGACAGACAAAACACGAACCATCTGTAAGCATTGTAGGGAAATAATGCCGTACACAGCGGCTAATGCTACTACTATGCAAAGCCATTCGCAGCACCGTCATCGGTCTTTGCTTAAATCCACTGCACCGGTGAAGAAAACATTAAAAAAAAGTTTTATGTTTGTTATTTATATTGTTTTATTTATATTCTATTTTATGTTCAGCTGAGAAGTCAAATAGGAGAGAAGCCTGTCATTTGAGTTTGTAGTGAAATATTTTATGGTGCTAGATATTTGTTCTGTTATTTACTGCATATGATGATGCTGATTATTTAAAACATTTCACCAAACATCTGCATTATTTAGCATTTTTTGTCTTTCAAAGGCTGCTTTCCAGTAATATATTTCCTCTTTGAAGTTTCCCTTAAAATATTGTTAAAATATCATCTCGTCTCGTTCTCGTGAACCCAATATCGTGTCTCGTGGGCTGAGTATTTTGTTGCAGCCCTAGTAATCGGGTGTTACGTGTGTTTGCCACTGTGCCATAAGCGATACACAATCAGCCGTTACCTGCGTTTTCCAATGTGCGGTAAGCGGTACGTAATCGGCCGTTACATGTGTTCGCCGCTGTGCCGTAAGCGGTACGTAATCGGCATGGCATGCATTCAACTTTGGCGCCAAGCCACATTGCAATAGAGAGACACGTGTTGTCCTTGTCAAAGACCATCACAGCAAACAGTCCAGACATAACAAATACTGGGGGGCTTGGGGAGGGGGGCATGGGGCCCTACACCTGAGGTGAACAGCTGGATGGCGGAATATTTGGCCAGGAAAAAAGGGGAGCACAGCTGGCCTTTAAGAGACAGATTGCCCCCCCACGCCCCAGGGGAGGGGGCGGCCGGCAGCCGCCAAGCCGACAGGGGCGGAGCACTATGGTGGTAGCAGATGAGCGCCGTTCAGCTCACCACCCCCCGGGGGGCGGGGGGGCCCGCGCGGGGGGGCGGGGGGGGGGGGGGGGGGGGGGGGGGGGGGGCGGGGGGGGGCGGGCGGGGGGGCGGGGGGGGGGGC
>JAODLD010000002.1:26788679-26801736 GCA_026781065.1 Mormyrops boulengeri | reverse complement strand
AACAGCTGTCAAGATCAATTTACCGCTAAGAACGTTGTATAAAAGTTGTTAGGAAAGAGTGCACAGGAAAAGGAAGATTGTTAGTGGATTTTTTTAAAACTTTTTTTTGTAATGGGGGGGGTGGGCTCAAAATAAAATTCTGCGTAGGGCCCCAATTTGGCCAGGGGCGGCACTGGTTCCAGTAATAATGTAATTAACAAAACCACCAGCATACATACTGAATGAGGACTTAGCCAATGGCTAACATGTTAAATTCCCTTTACACTGTTACTACACTTTCGGGAATTGCTTATTTTGGATCCTTCTGATTTACACCTAATTATGTAAATACATGTTTTAATTTATTTACATTTATACAGGGGCGTTGCTAGACATAAAGCTCTACTGAGGTACAGTCCCCGCCCCCCATTACCCATGTCATTTTTGAAAGTTGATCATGAGATCTTACTGCGGCACGTGCCTCAGGAAAAGGGGTCTAGTGACGCACATACATTTATTTCATCTTTTATTGTTTTATTTTCTTTAAATATTTGCCCTAACCCCAACAGACAGACAGACAGATAAATAGATATATAGTTTAGTACATTTTATAATTTCTGGAGGAAACTTGGCTTACAGTACATAAACAGCATCTCATGCAGCAGAGAAGGGATGGCACTTCTTAAATACGCAGATGACATGGCCTTGGTGACACAAATAACTGACTCTCATGCTCTGTCCCAGTATCAGCAGGAAGTGAAGAATCTGACCCAAACCTTTGCTGATCACTCACTTGAACTAGACATTTCAAAAACCAAAGAGCTGTGCTGTGAAGGCAGAGATGAAGCATCGCCTGTGTTCCAGCTACTCAGCATCCAGGGTCGGATGGTGGAACAGGTACACGCTTTTACATATCTGGGAACAGAAATAGATACTTGCTTGTCCTTCTGTCAGCACATGGAAGCTGTTCATTAAAAAACATAGCAACGTCTCCACCTGCTGAGGAAACTCAGGACATTCCAGGTCAATAAGGACCTCCTGACCTTGGTCTACCAATCCCTGATTGAGTCAGTCCTCACCTTCAACATCTCCTGCTGGTACAACCTTCTCACAATCAAACAAAAAACACGACTATCCCGAATAATAAATCAATCCAGCAAAATAATAGGCAAACTTCAACCCCCCTGTCTGAACTGTACATCCGTTCAGTGACCAGGAAAGCCACCCTGATCACTGAAGACTCTACGCACGCTCCACATCATTGTTTTCAGTTACTGCCATCAGGTAGACAGTACAAGGTACCTCTGGCCCGGAAAAACATCTACAAGAAATCCTTCATCCCCTCTATAATAGCCATCCTGAACAGCACAAAATGAACTGACGGTTTTCACTTTCCACCTTTTAAACAGCTTGTATGCATGCGTGTGTATGTATGTTTTACATGTGACTCTGAGCCTGTCAAAAGGAGAATTTCTGTTACCTTTGGGAACAGACAATAAAGTTTTCTAAAGTCTAAAGTAGCTCAATGCACAAAGTTAGACTAAAAAGTCTTTAGACATTAATAGACAGCAATAAAAATAACAGACAACAATAAAGAGTTGAACAAAGAATGTCAGATAAAATATCTGTCACCACCTGTCTGGTCCTTCCCTCAGTATGGCCAGCAGGGGTTGCTCCTGGCCCTCCAGAACCCTCTTAATTAGTATCAGCTGTGTTCCACTTGTTATCCCCAATAACCTCTAATGTGTTAACCATCAACATCTGAATCATGTCAGTCCCTTATTAGTCCTGTATATATGTGCCACCCAGGCCTGTGTTCCCTGTTCTGTCATTGCTCTCTGTTGTTGCCCCAATTCCCCACCAGGTCCATGTAAGGTTCTGTCCTATTCCAAGTATCATACATCGAAGCCTGCTTTGGGGCAATTCCCCATTCGCCTTAAAAACGTAAGAAATTTACAAACCAGAGGAAGCCATTCGGCCTTCTGAGGTTCTCTCCACCTTCTCTCACCTTGGAATGTAACAGTATTACACAGAATTATGCAGTAATGACTCAAATAAATAGTATTGCATAGTGGGTTGTACAGTGAACGATGTATAATGTTCTATGAGTTTACCTAAGCAGTTCTGGTTCATTCCAACAGTTGGCCACCGACCCCATAGATGGAAGTGGTGCAGTGCATATGCAGTGTGCATCCTATTCAGTGAGAGGATACCAGTGTCTAAAAGTGAATGGGTCTGTATAGAAAACTGGGACACAAAGGACCATCCAGGTACTGGATGGGAAGCTTTGGCTTCTGCTCATCCGGACACATTTTCACCTTTAATTGAACTATGTGGTTTTTTTTGAGCAGGACTGAAGACTAACATTAAGTCCCATGTTCAAGGCAATGGTAGCTCTTTCTCTTTCTGATGTCCCTCTTGACTTACAGGCCCAATCTTTGATTGCAGTCTTAGGTGACTGGTGCTGTGCCTGATTTGTCTCCAGCAGTGTCACTCAGACATCGGTTAGCGATGATTCCAAGATGGAGAGAATCGCAGTTAAACCTTATGGTGGAGAGACAGTAAAGGGAGGGGATCCTTCCTGATTCAGCACAGTGGGGAAAGGGGCTAATGTGGCTGGGACAGGATCTAGCAGGACCTGCGATTTGGGTCCCTGTCCTGCCCTGGGCCATGTGTCATTTACCCATGTCTCAGGTTTGTTAGCGCCTAGTGTGTGCTTGTTCTTTAAGCATGGCTCAATGGGCTGAGTGTATGGTTACGAGGGAGGCAGCCCTCCCATCTGTGGCTTTAAACTGGCCAGCCTACCTATAATTTAATGTTTATTAATTTATGTACCCCTGTATAAGTGTTTTTCCTCTTAGTTCCTTGTTTTCTCCTTTATGTCCTGCTTGTAGTTATGTTCTGTACCCATGTTTCTAGCCTTTCCTGTGGCCTGTACTACGAAGCGGGGTTACTGGCTTACCGGGGGTAACTTGTCGGATTTAAGGTACCACAGTTTAAATAGACTTCATATTTGTTCTTACATTTTGCCCAGACTACCTTAAATCCGACAAGTTACCCCAATAAGCCAGTAACCCCGCTTCGTAGTACAGGCCACTGATTGTCTGTAGTGATTCTTCATTAAGATCACTTACTTGTTGGTCGTAGCCCTTAGTGTTCTGTAGTAGCCCACACCTGTCCCTTGTTGAAGCCCTCATTATATGTGTGTGTATGTGTGTAATATGTATATAAAAAATATGTGTGTGCGCCTGCCCTTGCCCCATTTCCTCAGTTGGTCATTGTGTCTGTAGCTGTTGCCCTCTGCTTACCATGGTTGTTCATGTGTTGCTCCCTACCTTAGTTTTGTCATTTGCCTACTTTGACCACCTTCATGGTCTCTTTGTTTCTTGTTCTTTTTTTTCCAAGTTTTAATAAAGTCTTATTCTGTGAGCCACAATGTCAATCGTCTGTCCTTTATCATGTCAATCCGCGACACGTAATCTTTCTTATTTACAGAACTGGCTAACTTACCAGCACATTTTTTCTGTCTGTGTACCACATTGTGAATCTGAGACAATATTCACACTGCCTCCTACTGGCCCATGAAGGTATTGCAATATGTCTCTTTACATGACAAATTATTCCAAATCAAAGTCCAGACTCATTTTATGACAGGGTTTAATTGTCAGTTTTACTGTCTTATGAAACGGTTCAAGATCTGTGCATCCATCAAGCTTGTCCTATTCAGGTAACAGGAGGTCAGGGGCCCAAAGCAGGGAATAACCTGGGGTGGACACACTCACACCTATGGGCAACTTACCAGCTCCAATTTGTGTTTTGGATTGGGGGGGGGGACAAGAGTACCCAGTGGAAAGCCCATGACGACTTGGGGAGAGCATGAAGTCAGGGTGGAGTCTTCAGCCTATAGTCCCAGAGGTGTGAATGCTAAGCGCAGTACTACTGCACTGTCCTGCATAATTCCATATTTTAAATTTAATTAAATGGCTTACACACACGTGTTATTGCCATACAGGTTTTAAATATGTTAATTGTGGTGTACCAGTAAATATCTTTTTGTAACATTTGCTTTCCCAGTGATCAGACTACTGCCGCTCTGGTAACTAGCCAATCACTCTTCCTGCGTGTGTTCATTCGGGGTAAATGCTGTGATCTTCACGTCCGTCCAACCATCCACCCATTTCCTGTACCTGCTTATCCTGCCAGGGTACGTGGCCTGTGTGACTGAAATGTTTTTTTTTAAGTGACGTATTTTCAAACGATAGCTCACGCCTTGATGATTAAATTACGTCCATTACTACCAAGTTAAATTAATTTTACCTTTTTTACGTAAAGGATCATTACATATCAAATCTGCCCCTTTGATAAAAGGAAAGGGCTTGATAACACCCTGGACAAGAAAAATGATTTTATGCGTGACAAAGTATAGATTTAGATTTAAACCTGACGGTGTCGGCGCCAGAACAATACCAACCCTGCATTAAGATCTCGATTAATTATTCCTTTCTCAATTTATAAATTATAAATGTAAATGCATAAAGCAGTCGGGTGGTTCGACAGCAATACCAGCCAATTTAAGTTTTACAAAGCAACTAAACTATTTGATGTGGCTGGATTGCAAGAACATTTACATTTACATGAATGTGCATTTTGTGTGAATGGTTTTCTGTGTGCCCTACGGCGGGATGGCGCCGCTGCCTTGGTTATTCCTTGCCTTCTGCCTGTAGTTTCCTGGATAAACTCTGGATCCACGCAGCCCTGCACAGTACAAACCGTTACAGAAAATGGATGGATGGATTGGTCGATGGATGGATGGATAAATAATCATCATTCGACAATAATTAATTGTTCTGGAACTGAATTCAAAGATCTTCAAGAAAACAATTATGATTTTTCTGCCAATGAAACCCATAAACCCTTATTAATGCCTCTTCGTACAATAACCTAAATATCTGTGATAAATCTTTACTGTTGTTTAATGTCACCAATGTAGTTACATTTTTCTACAGCTGTTGCGACATTCATCATGCTTGCTTTTGTTAAAATAGATGTCAAAACAAATAAAGAATTGTTCAAAAAATGAGGACGTGTAACAACGCTTCTTCAGGATGATCAAATATTTGACACCTGCTTAATGGGCAGCGTGTTAATGGGCTGATAGCGCCATTGCGGGCAATCGCTATAATCATTAACAGGTGAGAAGATCTGCGGGGCTCCACTGAAACTCTCACCCTAAAGATCGGATTAAATGTTTAACAAGAGTTTATGCTAATCGTGGGCGCATACAGGAATCACGATACCTCCATGCAAACGCCCGATGTGGTGGTTTGGCAGCTTAGTTATCATTCATTGAATGTAAATGTCAAACCCTGTAATTGCATTAATTCGATTGTATTACCTTTTCATATCAAATATAAATGCATCGTCTAAGCGCCGACCCGGGATCTTAGTTTGCCTCGGTCGTCTTACCCAGCATACTATTCCCACTGACGACGGCGGTATTTTTTGGTACTGTAAGGAACCGATTGCACCACTAGGTGGCGTGAGTGGCTTTTAAAATCGGGTTCTTCCTTTACAGATCGGAAACATTCCAGTTTCAGTCAATTTAAATGTAATTTAGTATACTTACACGGCAATTATGTAGTAAGCTATTTCTCCAACAGAGGATTACAAATGCACCGTGATTACGCGTCTAACTTAATCAAGTTACCTGGTATTGAAAAATAGCAATGCAGAATAATTTATCGCTATAGCTTTTTCTAGGCATAGAAAATAAATCAGTTCGCAGTAGAACGGAAATTTTCGGAACAATTAAAGTTGAATTAGACCCAGCTCATATAGGAACGACAAAAATGGCCCATTTTGGCGGGACTTTCAAGGTGGTCCGAACTTAATTACAGAAAGGAAGAGGAAATTTGTTTTATAATTAGGCTGCATAATATAACATTTTAAGTTTTGTCTTTGTGGAAAATAATCAGTCTTTCATCTTAATCTTACATCAATCCTTATCATACAGATGATATAAAAATGCCGATCAATTGACATTTAAACATTTCGTAAAATGTTTTTTAAGTCTGATTGCCAGTTTACTAAAACAGGATATTTATGGAGACAATACACTCTGAATTCATAAATCAAGTCTTAAAGTTCTGCCAGTATATTTGAATTTATCCGAAAAGAGACCCAGCGATCGGAGTGCGGCTTTACTCGCTTTCGGATTGTATGGCGAAGCGAAAGGCGGCCAGTGATTGGCTGCGGTGCCGCTCCTCATTACGCCGTCAATCACATCACACGCCGGGCTGCTATTAACAGCTGAGCTCACAGGACAAGTTTGCGGAGTTTTGTTTCAGGGTCCAGCAAGGTGCCGAGTTGCTAGGTCGCGTTTATGCTTGTGCAGCGAGCTCAAGGCGCTTCACATTGCTCTACTTTTAAGTTCTACTTTTTACTTTTTCCATTATTAAAAGGGTGATCCAGCCCTCAAAGAACATCTAAATGTATAACGTGATGGAAAGCGAGATAAAGACGTCGCTACCGCAGCCCAACGCGGGCGGCAAGAACAGCGGCGACAGCGACCAGGACCGGATTAAGCGGCCAATGAATGCTTTCATGGTGTGGTCTCGGGGTCAGCGCAGGAAAATGGCTCAAGAGAATCCCAAAATGCACAATTCGGAGATCAGCAAGCGCCTGGGCGCCGATTGGAAACTCCTGACCGATGCTGAGAAGCGACCCTTCATCGATGAGGCCAAGCGCCTACGGGCCATGCATATGAAGGAGCACCCGGATTATAAATACCGACCCCGCAGGAAGACCAAGACCCTTCTGAAGAAGGACAAGTACTCCCTATCCGGGGGACTCCTAGCGCCAGGTGCCAGCGCCGTGAACAGCGCTGTCTCCATGGGACAACGGATGGACAGTTACGCTCACATGAACGGCTGGACCAACAGTGCCTACAGCCTTATGCAGGACCAGCTTGGCTATTCCCAGCAGCCCAGCATGAACAGTCCGCACCTCCAGCAGATGCACCGGTACGAAATGGCTGGCCTCCAGTACCCCATGATGTCCTCCACACAAACATACATGAACGCCGCGTCCACGTACAGCATGACCCCCGCGTATGCGCAACAGACCTCCAGCGCCATGGGTTTGGGATCCCTGCCCTCTGTGTGCAAGACCGAGCCTAGCTCACCTCCACCTGCCATAACCTCGCACTCGCAGCGGGCTTGCCTGGGGGACCTGCGGGACATGATCAGCATGTACCTCCCTCCGGGAGGGGACGGAGCGGAGCACCCGGCTTTGCAGAGCAGCAGGTTGCACGCTGTCCACCAGCATTACCAGAGCTCAGCTGCCGGCGTTACGGCGACGCTTCCACTCACCCACATATAAAGACTCCGCACCTCCAGTACCTGAACTCTTAAACTCTGAACTGCTTTGGAGATGGTTTTTAATCCCGTTGAGTGTTTTAATGGTGTTCATCCGTGCTGCCCATGAACTTTGGAATCCAGCGGTAACTCCCTGGGGGAAGCCGGACTTGTCTGTCAAAATGAAATGTAATGCTGTTACGGGAAGGATGGTGTCTCTCGGGGGCATTTTGCTTTCGGTAGTTTTGTGATGAGGGAGTTTACCACTGATCACGCATGTTTGTCTCGGCAGTACTCCACCTGGGTGTACACTACTGTGTACTGTCAGTTTTTATGAACTAGTTTTTTAAACGAAAGCGCCACCAGAGTCGTGTAATTTATAGTATTTTTTAAAAACTTGTCCCCCGTCATGTTCCTGTATAACTTGACTGTGATTTTATTTTTACGTGCTCATCACAGGCTTGGAGTCATTGCAACTCCGGTTTCTTCGTTTTGAAGACATTTCTGAAATGAATAAATTTCTATAAAAGCATGTCCTCCTTTCTCCTTGCGGCCTATGTGTGACCCGGGTTTTTCTGCAAATCGACGGTGTATATTACTGCGTTGGAGGTCTTTCCCCCTTTTCATTTAAACCCTGTAATGTTAAGGCTGAGCGGTTGTGCTTTGTTTTCATCCTCTAACTCCATGGTTACTAACCCCCGTTTTAGCGGCACTTCGCTGTTTGGTCGATGTCTGATATGATTAAAAACATTAAATTGCTTAATTTAAATATGCCACGTCCAGATAGTTCCGCCTATCGGTTTGTCCACCGTCTAAGACCATTGTATTATCGAATCATATAAAACAACGTACAGGTGCTGACTTCCCCGTATCTTAACGGCACGTGAAGATGGGTTTTGTTATTTGTTTGGTAGCGCATTTTCACCTATCCGACAGCAGAGCGTAGTCGGTTTTAAATAAGATCATTCACGGGTTGTGGAGAACGAGTCTCTATTAAGCTTACGTCCCTGAAATCACGCCTGCTTCAGTAAATCTGATATTTTCGGGTTTCTTTTTGAAAGTACCGTCTTGGCGCGCATTAATGATTTGCTAAGTTTTGTTTGTAATGTTTTGTATGAAAAGGAAACCGAAGTTTATTAGCCTATGTTCTTCGTTAAAAATGGGGGGTTGGGTCCAAAGATCCAGGCTTATTTGTAGATATGAGCTTTCCGTGTGTCTAAAAAAACCCTCAGACATTAAGAATGTGGGCTCCGTGGGAGATCGTGATGAACATGCTGATATCTTGCGTGTCCCTTTTTTCAAACAGTTGAGCGCCTCTTTTCAGCTTGCTGGGAGTGACTTTTATGGGGGGTGGGGGTTCAATTCTGTGCCATCTGTCAGTGCTGTCCGCAGTTCTGATACATCATACGCTCTGTGTCCAGCCTAATAGACAACCTTCCTGTTGACGTTTTGTTCTCTTAGTTCATGGGGTGTCTGAGGTCAGGAAATGAGTGGGGTACCATGCTCCATCCATCAATATGACAAACGCCATCCATTTTACACAACTTCATGCTCATACACCATGGGAAATTTAGAAAGACCTGCTCACTTAACCGCATATTATTGGGCCGTGGGAGGAAAGTGGAGAAATCAGAGGAAACGCAGAACAAACAGGCAGAACATGCAACTTCCACGTTGGAATCAAGCTCACAACCATGGAGCTGTGAGATCACAGTGCGACTCACTGAGTGACAATACAGTTATTTTCTGGCAGACTTTACCTGTAGCTAATAAAAACTTACTATGATGCAGACAGATATGTTACAGTGTCACCACAATTAGATAGAATCTGATCTTATGCCATTTTTAGTTTTTAGACAGGGAAACATCAATAATGACGATATTCCTTACCTGCTTCGAAGTGAAATTTAAGTTGCAGTTTCATTTTATAACATCCTGAATTCTCAGCAGACTGAGTGATTTTCCCCAAACGTCTATCATTTGCCCTGCAAATAATTCAAATAATTAGGCTTTGAGGCTCATTTAAAGCCAGGAAATCGGAACTCTGATGATTCCGGAACTGTGTGGCATAAAGATTTTCGGTTTGAGGGAGCCCAGAGGAATCTCTTTGCTATCAATACAAGTAATTATATGTGTTAAAAGTAAACATGGTTTGTGAGTCAAAATAGTGCCTCCATCCTGTAAGACAAGTGGTGTCCATTGAGGGGGGGGGGGGGAGAAATGAACGGAAAGAGGGAAAGATGAGGTACTCTGGTCATGGAGGTGTAAGGAAGGAGGCGGGGAGTAAAAGAAAGACAAAGACTCTGGCCGGGGGCATCAGGGTTTGGGAACTTTACCTGGAGGGGGGGTCTGAGGCTCACTAGCAGCCTAATAAAGTGCAGTGAATGACTGTATGACTGTGTCTTTAAGTTTGGTCTAGAACACTGTTTCTCAACCCAGTCCTCAGGGACCCCCAGCAGTCCACGTTTTTCCTCCCAGCTCCCAGCTCCCAGCGCACCTGTACCAGGCATTTGATGGTCTTAATTGCTTGATTGTATGGTTCAGGTGTGCTGGGTGAAGAAACACAGGTGTAGAACAAGCTCTTGCCTTAAATATTTGTGGAATAAATCTCTGGAGCTAAACCACTAATGTATGGAGAGCTGAAGTCATTGTCTCTCTGTATAGAAAGCCGAAAATGGTATTTTGCCAGGAATTTCAGAAGAAACATGACTGTATATGAGTATGATGTAATGGGACAAAATCACACAGTTTGCATTATATTTATTTGCCATTGTACATGCGAGGAAACCTTTGAGTCAGAGGACAGGCTCTGGCAGCATCCTAGGAGCAGCCATGGTTACGGGCCTTGCTTAAAGGCCAACTGGTGATTTGATTACTCTACAGGCCAAGGGATTCAAACCCATGTCCTCTGTCACATATCCCCAACCTACCTGTGGTTTCCATCAATTCCTCCACCCATTCCTTGACTTCCATAACATCTATCTAGTGATTTCCTTGTACTGGAATTTCTCCAGTTCCAGCTTGCTTTGAAATTGTAAGCAGTTTGAGAATAAAGCCTTCTCTGATGTATATGCCACAGTATTCAGTGTTTCTTACAGTGCTTCCCAGTTACACAGTGGAGAGTGCAACAGGGACAATGTCTGGGAACTTCTCTGTATTTAAGATGGCAGTCTTAGCATTAGCAATATGTGTCCTTAACCACCATGCCACCTGCTAGTTATGTGGGGTCTTTCGAGCAGGGTGAGATGGATGGCATGCAGTGAAGATGCTGACCAAACAGAGACTTTCACAACACTGTTGATACCTTTTGCGGAAGATGGGGGGGGGGTAGGGTTTTCCACTGACCTCTGATGACCTTCCCAGTGTCTCATGCTCTCCCTCTTTGCTTCACCTTGCTGGGCAGGGAGGAGCCACTGAAGTGAAACCTAACGTCCTTTTAAGTTTCACCAGGCCTTTCTTCCCCATCTGCAAGATCTCAAGGGTGGATAGGGCGAACATCATGACAAGTCTGTCATAACTCTGATGTCTCAGGCTGATTGTAGTTGCAGTTGCTTCATCGTGCTTTCATTTAGCTCACAGTTGAGCAGAAAGTGCTAGAATGTCAATTCTGCCTACACTGACCAATAAGCCAGAAGCCCCTGGCACTAGGACTCTAGTGAATAGAATATTAGGTTACAATTCAAGGGTCTTGATTAAATGTATTTCTGAAAGTCATGTTTTAGGGTGTCGGTTTCCTTTGATGTACGATTCGAGATTCGTCATTGGCCATTTACTTGCATCGGCTGCTGAAGCCCCTGTTCAGCAGTAGCATGAGAGATGCCGTTGGCTTCCCTGCCTTTGTGATCCGCGAGTGTGTTTCCAGCTCCTGTCGACATGCCAGCAGATTATTATAGATGATATGACGCACAGGGCGCAGCGATAAAAAACAGGTTTCAGGGCTCCGGTTTCCAGACCAACCTGTACAGGTAATTAGAGAAGATTTTTCTTGTAGGCCTGGAGCTATGGGTGGATTCTCTGTGCGGGAGGGGAATCACCACCCCCCACCCCTGCTAAACAGGTCAATAGGTGCATTTTTACTGTATAAAACACGCACACACACCACCCCCTGCTCCGTCAGTCTTAGAGGGTGCTGTGTGGGGGGGGGGTGCGGCCAGGCTGGGGCCAGCTCTGCTGGCGCCTCGTGGTCGTCACGGCAGCTCTGCTCTGATGTTACTGTGGGGGGCTCACCTGCCTTATTCTGCCCCCTGCTGGAGGCGCTGTTGTGGCATATTCTGCATCGTCCCTCTTTGACTGTCAGCCTGCTTTACGATCATCTGTTGCTCTAAAGGCCAGAGCTTAGAGAGGACAGCCGTGTTCCCCTATGCTGCCACGTTTTGCTGAGTGTCAGCCGACTGGTCACCTCTGTGATCAGCACCTCTCCTCTCCTACCAGCTGGCTTCTCCTCACTTACATGGCTGATTACTCACTGGAAACTCAGCTGTTACTATGCCTGGCCGACTCCTTGACATTCGTATGTTTGTAATGTGCTCCATGCCTCACTTGTGTTCAACAAAATAAATGTAATGTGTGTCCCAGTCTATCCCTAGCTTAGGGGTTAAGGGGGGGGGGGGGGGGGATGTGGGGGGCAAAACACGGCTGTCCCTTGAGGGGAAACTGTGGAGGAATCCTAAAGGTCCCCTATTGGTTAGTCCTGACCACACCTATTACGCTGTCCCTACATTATACAGTTTGGAAAAGGCCCGAGGCGTCAGCTGTAGTTCTGCTTTGGTGAAGACTGATCATGTGGCCCCGTAACACGTGTAACGTGACATGCGCTCACTGAAGAAGCCTTGGCTTTCACCAGTCAACCTGTTAATCCCCAGCCTGGTCTGTTCCTGCTAATGAGGTGACCTGCTGGCGATCCTGTCAGCCCGGCCCTGCACAGTAGCTTCAGGTAGCCAGGAACGATGGGCCGTTGGAGCCGCGGCGTACTTGCGGCTGCAAACGGCTCTGCCAATGGGCCCTTCCAGGGATGACCTATTCTTATGCGTGGTGAGGTGTCGGGGGACATTGTGACACATCATGAGAGTGGCAGAACGCGAGGACAAAGGCAAGGTGACGGCTGCAGGGCAGCTCTCCATATCAGAAGGCCATGCAGTCATGTGATCATGCCGGCCATGTTGTTCCCTCAGCTCTGCTGGAGACGACGTTCATCAGGCTGAATCTCATTTTCTGCCCCGTTTTTCTTCCATGAAAATCATTTTGGTCCCAGTCCCCAAAATTACAATGTGAGGGGGCCTTTCTCCACGCCCCTGCCCCCCTGTGACCCCCACTGGCCCAGAGTTTCACACCCCAGGCATATAGCCGCTCCTCAGCCACCCAGGGGGTGGCCTGGCCTCGGCACTGAGCCGTGACACCAATCAGTAGCGCCGGCGGCGGCGCTTTTGTCATGCTAACGCGACGGGGCTCCCCACCCTCG
The DNA here is from genome assembly GCA_026781065.1 of Mormyrops boulengeri. Classification (NCBI taxonomy): domain Eukaryota; kingdom Metazoa; phylum Chordata; class Actinopteri; order Osteoglossiformes; family Mormyridae; genus Mormyrops; species Mormyrops boulengeri. The sequence goes on along the minus strand of JAODLD010000002.1, from coordinate 26,788,944 downwards.
TTCTCATGCCCCCCGCTCCTCGCCTCCCGCTCTGTACTACCTCCCTTCTATCACTCATTCTCATGCCCCCCGCTCCTCGCCTCCCGCTCTGTGCTGCCTCCCTTCTATCCCTCATTCTCATGCCTCCCGCTCCTTGCCTCCCGCTCTGTGCTGCCTCCCTTCTATCACTCGATCTGAAGAGCCCCCGGGTGGACGCGCGTCCGCTGGCGGGAGCGCGTCGGCGGGCTGCTGCTGGACTGCGGGGGGGGGGCGGGGGGGGGGGGGG
>JAODLD010000002.1:26751347-26770807 GCA_026781065.1 Mormyrops boulengeri | reverse complement strand
GGGGGTCGGTGGGGGATTCCAGGGAGGGGGCACAGGAATGCAGCCTGTGCTCGGCGTTTAAATTGTGAATGGGTGGGGGGGGCTGACACCTGCCGTTTGAACACACAGAGCACTAGGCCCCGAGTTACAGGGACAGACTGCAAAAGGACAAAAACCCACTCACTCCCTTCCTCTCCCTCTCTTTCTCCCTTCTTCTCCCTTCCTTGTTCCCTTCCACTCCCTTCCTCTACACTCCTTGTTCCCTTCCTCTCCATCTTCTTCTCTTGTTTTGTTCCACTCCTTTTCACTCATTTTTCCCTTCCTTGTTCCCTTCCGCTCCCTCTCACTCCCTTCCTCTTCACTCCTTGTTCCCTTCCGCTCCCTATCACTCCCTTCCTCTTCACCCCTTGTTCCCTTCCTCTCCTCTTTTGCTCCACTCCTCTTCACTTCTTCTTCCTTTGCTCTCCTTCCTTCCCCTTTACCTCCTTCCCTGGCATTTATAATACATATTTTGTTGTATTACACAGGAATTGTATCATTTTGTATTTAAAACCCCTTTTGTGCCCTGGTCCTTGCTATTCCATGTGGCCAACCTGCCTACTCAGTAGCTACAGCTGTACAGTGTGCAACACAGAGTAATATTACTGTTATTCAGTTGAGGTTACAGGATTATGTAACCTGAAGGTTGCTGGTTTGAGTCCCATAAGTCACTCTGCTCTAGTAGCCTTAAACTGTTCTAGAATTTATCTAGCTGTTTATAGGGTTACAGATGCTGTAAGCTATAGCATCTTTTGTGGTTCTCCTAGTCAGCAAAGCTCAATGCCAGAGATGGGGCTCCTTTTTGGACTGGCTGGCAGGGCTCCTACACCCATGGTGTCACCTGAGAAATGACCGCTCAGGAGATGAATTGCAGACATTCACAAAAACGTTCCAGATCCTGGCTCTCTTCAAAGCTCCAGGTAACCATGCCAACACTACACAGTCTACACAGTGACTCATCCACACACTGACAAGCCGACACTGGAGCCATCTCCAGTACAGTATAGTATTCCAAAAACTAGTGAATTTCACATATGAGATCACTGCTATGAAAATATCTTTATTTTATTAATACATCAATATTCACAGGCATATTAGTGCCAAGGGGAGCAATTTTCCAATCCAGGACGTTTAATTTGGAGTTTCTTAATACAGAGGTGGGGTTTGGGTACGGGGAGAAAATACTTGAATGCGTTTCATTTATCATAAGTGGTTCAAATCTTAACGTGATAATGGAGAGAAGCCAAATTGCGGGCGATTGTCTAAACAGCTTGCATTATATTTTTGTCGCTGAGCTGCCACCGTGTGGATTTAATGTGAATGACACGTTAATCGTTCACTTTCGTAAAACCACGTTCTTAACCAAAGTGACTCACAATCATCTACTAGCTAAATATAAGATGAGATAAGATAAAATAACATAAGATGACAGAAAACCAACATTACACCATGATGAACATTTCAGCTCTTTTCTGTAAGTAATTTAGCTCAACTCCTGAAGATTTACACAAATACTTGCATTCATTTAGCAGACGCATTTGTCCAAAGCGATGCACAAGCAAGGCAAATAGTACATTACAGACATAGCAAAAACCTAGTAAGAGGGCTATTCCAATGAAAGCTGTGTGAAAAGTAGGAGAATTTAAGACCCACAAGAGCAGACAGTGGTTAGAGGGCCTGTCGAGGTGTTCCCAGGACGGATGGATCTATGATTATGCACATATCTTGCCATTTATTCAGCATGATAATACGTTAAAATATTTTTGTTGTTAATCATTTTCTCTCCCACTACTTGAAAACCTGTGCTCTTCAAGGATGAGGAACAGGCAGTACTGTTCCTAGCCAATGTGGAATCCTAGGTGAGCATCACTGCTGGCTCACCCCATCCCAGGCAAAGCGAAATTTACTGGCAAGTGGGGCCGGGCTGGGGTATTCTGATGCCCTATGCAAGATTCTACTGAACCCATCTTCCACCTGAGCAGCAGAAATCAAATTTTGTCAATTCTCTTATATAAAAAAAGCATTACATTAAGACAGGGTATCTGGCTGCTAACTGGTTAGCTTACGGTTCACAAGAAAAACTGTGAAATATTGAATCTATTATAGGTAACTGTAATGTCACCAAATGCACCCAGTTATTTCTTCGAATTTTTTTCACTCGCTCTTTTGTGCCCCCCTAATCAAATGGCGCCCTAAGCGGTCGCCTGTGTCACGTAAAGGGCAGGCTAGCCCTGCCGGCAAGTCAGCGCCCCTTTCTAAGTTGGTGTCCCAGGCAGTTGCCTATGTTGCGTATAAGATTGACCAGCCTAGGAACAGGGCAAAAAAATTATGTGTAGACCCTCGCACCATGCCCACGTCCTCTTCCAGCATCTCTCTTCTGAGCAAAAGCTGCTAGTTGTCACAAACATTGTGCTCTGCTCGTAAAAAAACATTCGCAATCAATGACTACACCTGTTCTCTCCTCTACTTAAGTATTATCTATGCTGTGCTGTGCTTCTGTGTGAAATATTGTCTTTTCGTGCAGCGTACTGAGTGCTTCTCTTTGTCCTCCGTGTTCTCCCGACTCTCCGTTCCCTTTCAATTCCTGGATCCACTCTCCCTCATCGCCCTTTGACCTGCCCTGTGTACTTACCTTCCTTGTTGTGTATCTTTGTAGGACTGATTCCCCCGGCTCCCGACTTCTTCGCGCTCCCCATCAAGACTAGATCGTTCCCTTAAAATTAAACCTTCTCAGCATTTGGGTCTGTCTAACACAGGTAAGATCCCTGAGCATAAGGGCCAATCAGCAACTGAGGAGCTCCTTTCCCCCGGCCACTGCCGTCCTAAATAAGAACCCACAAGAAGCACACTACTTCATATCCAGTCACCCACCATATAAATTTCTTTGGCTAATTGACTTCATAAGCTCATTTGCACACAAACCAAGCTCTTTGTACACTATTGTTTGTCTCATTTTATTTATGTTAAGTTTATTTATTATTTGAACACCATATCTCTAGTGTCTACCTCTATTTCACTTTTATTCTGCTAATTTTTATGTGTTTATGTCACGCCACCACCTGCACCAAAACAAATTCCTTGTATTTTCGTACTTGCCGAATAAAAAGACTGATTCTGATGCTAAAAACTCTTTTTGCATCATACGATTGTCAGGTGAGAGCACGTAACACTTCAGCGCTCTTTACTCTTGTCTTTTCATGCGGGCTATATCATGTTACACGTTGTCGCCTGTCTGCACCTAGCAAATGTGTCGCCATTCCTGGGAAATTTGGCTCTAAATTGTTATCAGCAGTCAGACGCCGTGGGAACGTATCTAGTTTACCCAGCAGGCGTGTTTGGTCATTAACAGACGGCTGTTCAGACGTGCGAGCGGCCGCCAGCATTTATTCAAAGCGCAGACTCATCCGGGAAACACCCATCACTAGTAAGGCAGAAAAGGCCTGCCTAGCATCAAATCCGTCAACCCCATGTCGTAATGTATGCATATTAAACTTTAATGTCTACTTTGTGTGTGTATATATTATTTATTATTACCGGTATTGCGTTAACCACTCGCTGCCCATACAGCTTCGCTCTTTGGCAGAAGGGTTTCCTAACACATATCCAACGTAAATGAAAATTATGGAAACTTCTTTTACTTGTAATCTTTTAACATTATTCTTGTGAAAATGCTGAACACTGCTTGTTGAGTCGCATTAGCAGACTGAATTGTCTCTAAAACTATATAATCACGTAAATTTATATTAAACATCTACATATGACTTTAATGTAGTAATCCAGGATTATGTTTTTGATATGCGGTGCTTATGACTACAATAACGTCGCTTCCAACTAGAGTTAGTTTAGGCTACTTAATTAAAATAGCCTCGTAAATATAAAAACTTATTAGTATAAAACCCCAGTGTGCTCTAGGCTTATATTAAGTTGGACATGGCTAAGGTTCATCTTAGCCTTAAGTCTACTTTGGAATTTACTTATGCAATCTATCTATGCATTAAATGCAATTAGGTACATTAGCCAAACTGTACACAACATTTTTTAGATTTTTTTTTCTGAAATAGTCGCGATCGCAATATAAATCAAAAAGAAATGACAAAGCTAAGGAAAACGCAGAGAAACATGCTCACTATTTTAATTTGCAAGTCAGTTTTAGTTAAAAGGGGCAATAATTCAGCGCCAGATAAATAAGCAAAGACGGAACCAACCAAATCTGACCCTTTCAACATTTCGGCCTTACTGTGTACATACTGTAGGCCTATATTCGAGACAGGGAGCCTTTGCCAGATCACTCATCTTAACAATCAATTTAATGTAGCACTTTAAAGCACAATTTACTACCAGCCACGCTTTCCTTGGCCTTCGTAATTGAAATTAACGAAAAGACATTTAATCAATACAGAATTAGCCGCATCGTATGCATAAATACTTGCATATGCAGAGATAACGTTAAGCAAATTAGCATATTAAAGAAATGCCGCAATGGCAGGTTTAAAATTGCTATAGACGTTGTTAGTTGTATTAGAAACGGTTTAAGCAGCTGCTGAGTGGACTGCTTGAGTCAATACGATTTAATTATTATATTGAGATAAGGTCGCGATTATACCAAAGTACATGCATTTATTAGCCACTCGGGGGCGCCACGAAGCAACTTTACAAATGATAAAAATCAAAAGTCCGGGTTAGAGCAAACTAGCTATCTTATTCAATTAACCGTTCGGGTTATTTAAAATAATTTATTGTTTAGGTGGAAAACCGGCGTGAGGCGGGCTGTAGGCTGGGACGTGTTCGGCATCACTGCGCCCAGAGCACAGGGCTGGTGAGAAGGACGCGGAGCCTGTGGCAGACAGCCCCAGGTCGGAGGGTGCTGCGATTGTGCTCGCTGCCTGCTGTCTGTTAATAAAAACCGGGGAGCAAAGAGCTGCAGCCGAAGCCTAAAATTTATACACCCTTCAACATTAAAAATGGTTGAACCCTAAAGCAAATTAATTTCCTCTTCATTATGTCGCTAAATGCGCAGCCATGTGAATGTCATTAAACGAAAGGACGGGTTAAGATCAATAATATTGAACAGCGCAATTGCATTTGGAAAATCTGCATATATCAGCGGCGTTATATGCTGCAGATATCGCACTGCTCATTTACTCACGGGGGTTGTGAGTTCCGGACAAATAACCCAGATAATTAGTCGCGACAGTTTCAATCTGTACATTAGAACGCACACAGGATAAGACCTTCTGCTAGTTTAGTGAGTAATAAGTCAATAAATTACGCGATTCTGCATAGTGCATGCGGGTATAGTATATGGATGGATGGTTGGAAGTCGATAGATTCTTTTAACCGATGAATGCCTTTTAATGATAAATGGTGGGTGGGAAACACAATCCAAATTAAGCACGACTGAGGCAGCATTTAAAATATATTTATTAGATTTTTAAGTATCTTTTGTGCCATTAACCACAAAATACTGCTTCGGGTGTGTTAGATGACAGACCCCAAGCCTCGTTCTTACCCATGCAGGCTGGACCGGGATTAAAATCGATAAATGTTGCCGGCCCACACACCCATCGTCCCACCAGGAAAATACCCGGTATGCCAGATCCAGGCCTGCTCACACCTGTATATAAGCCAACGTGTGTCTCATGACAGATAAAAACGGAATATGCGAAAAACAAATAATTTCTATGTACCTGTAGAAATGACCAACAAAGTATAAAAAGGATATAAATGGTTCTTGAATAGTATTATTAGGTTCGTGCTTGCTAGAAGTTGTGTAACTTCTGCTCCATTGATTACTGCTTACACTCGTACCTGGGCACTTTGGAAGCTCAGCCTACCTGCACTTACGCCTAACCGACTCCTTGACAGGAAGTAAGTTTGCAATATTCTGTTTGCTTCACGTTGCTTTCGACAAACGCGTCTGCCAAATGTGTAAAAAGCAATGTAAATGTAAATACTGCGTTGTTGCATTTCTTTCGGTTTTAGGCTAAATACAGATTAAAGATAAGATGTAGGTACAAACCCAAATTTTCCTGTACCATGTCAACATGCCTATTCTCCTTAATTACAGTTTAATTTGGTTTTTAATCCAGTAGAACTACAGCTCCCATGTAGCCGTTGGTTCCTCCGAAGCTCTGACAGGCGGAGCCGCTGCTGGGGGGCAGGCAGGCGGGGGCGGAGTGGGCGGCGGTAGCACCGCCTGGTTGCTCCTGGGAAACACCCTTTAGTTAATTATTTGCCTATCATGTATGTTTTTTGAGCCGAGCTGGAGAAGTTCTCTGCTGGAGGGGTCCCTGCAGGGCATAAAGCGGGGGCTTCGGACCCGAAATGCCCTTACGGAGTGGAGCGACTTTGGCACCGCACCGCACCGCACCGGGGGTAATGTGAAGGCTGGGCGACTCTGCGAAATGTAACCCGTTGTAATTAAGGAAGGATCAACGTTAGTCTAATAATGTAAATGCACTGAAAGTTACGATCGCAACGTAATCAGCAGCGGCCGGGGTCTGCGCAGCGGAGACGGCGTGGACATCGGCACCATGATTCGAAGGGGACTGGGGCGCTTGGTACGTAGGACGGAACGCACGGAGCTCCGCATGCACTGCTCTTACGGCCGAATGAGAGCGCCAGCAGTGGCTTTCCTGTTTCCTGTCATACTTGCGTGTCTTCCATCCAGAATAATGGCTTGTGTGTGTGTGTGCTGCGGGTTTCACACAGTGTGCGTGTAGACTTAACTGTTACTGCCGTTACTTATATGTATCTGATCACTCCTCGCCAGTTCGGGTCGAGGCGCGAGATTTGTTTTTTAACCTTAAATGAAAGTTTCTGTTCTTTTGCATTAGTAAAATTAGACCTCGAATTTCTTGAAACACAGTAAAATCTGCATTGCAATTAGGAAAGTGCCATGCAGCCTGGGATCTGCGTCTCCTGCTTTTCTTAAATATTTAATTTACTAATGCTTTCTTCTGATGCCACCGGCGTCATGCCGGACGCGTCGGTTTGACTGGCGCTCCATTTTCCTGGCTGTTTTGGTAATGATGTTATGTTGTAGTTCTGTGTTCAACCAGAACACAGAACTTCTCCTAAATCATATGGTGTGTGTGTGTGTGTTTGTGTGGCCAGTAGGATCAGTAATCGGGGAGGTGTCCTGTTCAGGTCACCGGAATTCTGCCTGTCTGCTCCTGAATTAATATTGCGGTTTAAAATAAATGGTATCCACAATGTTCTCTTTATAGTGTGTAACATCAAACTAGATCTCGTATATCTAAAACGTAAGGGAAGACCTCTCTGTTAACAAAATGCTGTTACTCTGACCCCCCCCCCGAGACGCTGTTACTCAGCCTCGGACTCTGACCCTCCCACCCCGGAACGCCGTTACTCAACCTCGGACTCTGACCCCCCCACCCTGAGACGCCGTTACTTGGCCGTGGTCTCTGACCCCCACCCCGAGATGCCGTTACTCTGCCCCCCCCACCTCGAAACGCCATTACTCTGCCGCGGACTCTGGGTCTTTACTTGGTTAGTAAGCAGTTTACTTTCTTCACAGTGGGCATCTCTGTTTTCCCTGGAGGGGGGAAGAAACCCCAGACCCCAGGGCAAATGTGTTAGAAGGTGTTCGATAGTGTAGTGGTCGGGGAAACCTTCTGGCTCTCATGTCTCAAAAGGTCTGGTTGCTGGCGCCTTCGGGAATTGGAGGTGCTGCCTCCTGCCTCAGGGGGTGCAGCGCAGTGGGGGGGCCTCTGTGGAGGCCTCCGGCTGCCCTTCCCAGGGCCACCCTGCCTGCTTTTCTTGCTTCTCCTGCTGTGGCTTGTTCATCCTGCACTCCTGCGGGCTGGTGCCCTGCGGCCGTGCTCCTCTCAAAAGCTTCCAGAAGCCTTTTTGTTTGGACATGTATGTTTATTCATTGAGCAGAGGCTTTCTGAGGTGGCAAGCCAGATAGTACATTACAAACATACGGCTGTCAGAGAGCCCAGCTTCCAGTGAACTCCCAGTGACGGCTGCGAGTTCGAAAGAGCTACGTGACATGTACAATCATGGGACGAACGAAACAAAAGAGCTATTTAAATGAAAGACATGTGCAAGAAACAAGAGCGTTTAGGATACACAGGAGACTCGCCAAGGGATCCCAGATGCGGCCAGATCAGGTCAGTGGTCGAAGGCGTAGCTGAGGTGTTCCCAGGACATCCTGCCTTAGCTTCGTCACGGACGACATAATCGTAAGCACAGATCCCTCCTGCCTCGGCCTGGGTGCTTTTGGGGCTGTGTGAGGTCTGTCTCCCTGGCGGAGCCAGACGCCCTTAACATCTGTGCCACGTTCTGCAATAAATACAGGCTAACGTTGGGCCGCAAACATTTTGATGCGTGAATTTGATCTCGGCCGTCAGGTGGCCTGGCGCCCCATCGGGGGTGTCCCCTTTCTTCTGCCTAGAACTTCCTGGAATGGGCTTCAGACTCTGGGACCCGGTGCTGAATAAGTGCTTGTCCGTCAGGGGGTGCTTGATTTTTGGTGTAAATTAGAGCCCCCGTATCTGTGGGGGATGCACCCTACCTAAGACCTACTATGGATGGCTGAAGCCGCAGATAGTACTGAACACCATATATAACGTGTTTTTTTTTGTGTACATACATAGCTATGATAGTGTAATTTAGAAATTACACAATAACACATCATCAATAACTAATAATAAAATAAAACTATTATAGCTACTGTAACGAAAGTTGTGTGAATGTTGTGTCTCATATGAATGGGATCCTGACTTTTTGCGTAACCCTCAATGGATGACAGCAATAAAAGTATCTCGTACACAACATTTTTACGTTAATGTGGAATTTTATTTTTTAAATATCTTAGTCTATTGTCTATACTTACCTTCTTCGTAATGTTTTGGGGCCACAGTAGACAGTGGATAACTGAAACTGGATACCAAATCAGCGGATACTACTGTACTTGTAGTAACGATGTTGTATATCTTAGCATAGTTAGAGCTGAAAGACCGCGATACTGCGGGCTGACTGCGCCCTGACTGCCTCCCGGCTGCGCAGCTGTGCCGCTCTCTCGTCAGGTCCATTCTCTCCCTCAACGTGGCCACAGGATCTCTGCACGCGTCTTGGGTTCCATTAAGCCGTCTGCATGCAAGCGAGTCAGACCGGTTCCAGAGGCATTCCTGTCACCTGGACAGCGTAGCCACTTTGGCGGGGGGGGGCAAGCCTTTAAATCCCGTCCGAGTGCTCTCATGGGGAACTCCTCGCATTGATTTCCGTCAGGCTGCGTGGTCGTCGCCGTTTGTCTTTCCCCTGAGCTGCCTTCCCGCAGCTCCGCCCCCCTCCCAGGAGAAACCGGGGGCCATAAATACACCGGCGGCTGGGGGGAGGGTGTGTGTGTGAGGAGCCTGGGGTAATAGAAGCAGAAGGAGTGCCCTGGTTGTGGGCAGGCCTGTCCCACTCAGGGGCTGTGCTGGCCTTGGTGACTATAAAACATGCTGTGGATTTATTTTCTCCATCTGGCACCTGACTTTGAATAATTCACCCTTTTCTGCTTCTGCTGACACTGGCACAGGGGCAGCCCTTTTTCGGGGGGTGGTCCTGTCCTTGTATGTGTCCTCTGGGGCAGCTGCCCCCCCCCCAAGCATGGGAATGTCCTGTATGCAACCCTGCTGGCCACAAATGTCCCATACGTCTGTCTGAGAGAACAGCAGCCTAACAGTCCCACCTGGCAGCAAAGAGTCCTCCGTAAACTGCTCCTTTTCAATAAAATGACACATTATCTGAATAGCGCCACCAGTGGCAGTGAAATGTAATGACACGAGAGAACCAGCCTGTGGATTACACAAATGATTTTCAAGCTTGTCGGGGTCTGCATGCACTTTTCCCCCCAAATCTCCCCAGTCCAAATACTGTATCTGTTTCATTCACTCCTATTTTTGCCTGAGTGTCTGACAAAGGCTGTCTCCTAAGCCTCGTATGCTGACTTGCTGCTTCACGTTTCAGTTTTAGTGGTGCGGTGCCTTCTGTGTCATGATAGCTCCGGCAGCCGCGCCCGACCCCACGCTGGGGGGCGGCGGACCCGGAGCCCGTGGCCGGGAGGGGGCCGCGCGCACCCGCGGCTCTGTTGTCAGGCCACGCGGCTGCTCATTTTTAGCTGCCTTTCATCACATTTTCCAGGGATTTGAGCTCTGTGCTTTTGGCTGTAGTAATTAGTGCCCCCAATCAGCACTAATCACCCACAGGTGTCAGTCTCGGGAGTAACCTGGAAGAGCAGTGAGCCTCGTTACTCAGCTCAATGCCACAGTATTTAGATCTGCTGAAAGGACCTTGTGTGTTTAACTGAGGTCTGCAGTCGTTTTTTGTGCACTTGATCTGAAATTGCTTCTGTTTTTTTTTTCTTTTCTACCGTTTTGTGTTTCCTTCTTAGTTAAAAGTGACATCTGATAAAACGTTGTCGACCTGATAGCAGTTTAAAACTCGCTTCAGGGCTGGTTGCATATCTCTGGCTTCCAGTGAATATGTAACCGTCTTTCCCCCCCACAGGGTCACTGACTCTCTGTTCATCGTGCGTGTTTGCTACAACCCCCCTGGCAGATTGACCCATTATGGGGGCCCCTCAGAGCTGCATTTAGTGTTCGCAGGGCTATTCCTCTCACAGAAGGCTTTCGCTGTGTGAATGGCTGTTTCGGGAATGTCAAGACCTGTCTGCAGATTCCTCGCTTCTCAGCGATGCATCTCACTATGTATTTTGTGCTGTACTCCAGGGTGCTGTTTTTGTGCAGGAACATGGGGGGGGGGGGGGTTTGGCTTGGCATCACGAACGTTGCCCCCATTCTTCCTTCCTGCATATTAGTCTGTAATTAAAGAAATTGATTTGTTTGTTGTTCTTAATCAAGTCGCTTTGCTGTAATGAGGAAATGTGGTTCGTAATCTGTCACTCTGGCTGCTGATGCGACGTTTAAAGCCCCATCAAGTATTGACTGAAGACGGGCGAGTGATTTTGGTGCCCGGGGCAGGGGGGGGTCAGCCGTTAGCATGCTGCTCGGGACAGGAGCGTATGCCCTGGCAAGGCTCCTTCTACTCAGTACTTACAAATGCCCCCTGGTCACTGCCGGTTCCTGTGAGTAGCATTCCCTGCCCAACTCTCATGCATTTTACACCCAGATTTTCGACACCGGCAGTGTTACATATGCCGTCATGCACCTCTTGTTAGTTTATGAGTTAATCATTAACCAGGATCGAGAATAACCAGCACTGCAGACTTTGGTCCCCAGTCACACTGTGAGTAGCACATGCAAAAACAGGGTTAAACAGGAAATGACCTCATGAGTGTGCTGAACACAGCTGCAGGCACTGGGCCACTATCAGCCTGCGGATAGAAACTCGCACCCGTGTGTCTGATGTAAATGGAAGTGCACGGTGCTTTTGTGATGGTGAGGATGAGCCGGTTTGGGCTGTCTGTGTCAGGAGGCTGCAGGTGGAGGGGATGTGTACCTTCAGCGGCCTGCTGGGCGGAATCAGGACAGCAGAGTGGCAGGGTTAGGGGTTAGGGTCAGGGTTACACTTTTGAGCAAACCTTAAACTCTGTGGTGAAACAATACGTCAGATATGAACTTATGCGTTCAAAAAAATGTCTGTTGACTTTCAGTAGCAGGTAAAGCCTGCATCCTGAGGTACAGGCTCAGCTTTCTGCTTATGATGCATGTGGATACACACTCTTTGTGTTGGACCAGCTCATCCCATTTTCATATGGGGCGTTGTATCATGGCCTGAGGCTGGGACTTAACAGTGTCTCTCTGGGCTAAGCAGCCGAACCAGCAGGTTGTGGACTGGGTGAGCAGTGACCTGTGTGCGTGATCCCTGTGTAAATGGGGTGGGACTGCAGATAGACCGTACTGTCAACAAGCTCCCCTCCCTGAGTGTTTTGTTTTCCCTCAAAGTCCTGTTTGACAGGAACACTCCTCGTCCATATTAACTAGTTTAGTCAATGGTTGGTCAGTCAAAAACGCGATGTCCCAGTGTGCATCAAAGCCTTTTAGGCCTTCAATGATGCGTGTAGGGGTCAGGTGTAGCATGGTGTGGTGGGTATTGACTGGTAATGAGTCACGGCCCCATGTGATTGATCTCGGGTCAGAGCCCGAACTGTACTAGGTCTGAGCCCATGTGAATTCCTCACCTCAGAGTTTAGTCTGGTTAGTTGACGTTTTTGGTTCTTGTTTGGGAAGATGAAGCAAAAGGATTGAATTCTGGGGGGTTGTGTGGCTCAGTTTGTTAGGGTGCTGTACCTGTGACTAGAAGGTCATATGTTCGAATCCCAGGGTAGGCAGAGCGGTGAAGCACTGGGCCCTTGAGCAGAAGGCCCTAAACCCCTAATTGCTCCAGGAACTGGCAGATCCTGCTTTCTGAAAAATATACACTGCTGTGGATTAAGTAAATAAACATACGGTACATGATGTAAGAGTAACTGAGCTGAATGTAACCCTGTGCTGGTAACATCCAGCCATGAGATCTGTGTTTAAAACACAGTCTCATTCCTGCAGACCACAGCCTCCCATCTGTAGCTGGTGCCGCGTGTGTGCGCTTGCTTTGCTAATTGCTCGGAAATGTGCGGGATCGTTGGCCGTCTTGCAGCTTCTGTCGCTTCAGCAAACACAGCCGCACACATCAAAACACACTTCTCAGAAGGGCTGATCTGTTTTTTGATCTCTCTCTGACCTGATGCCCAGATTGTTTGGTGTATGTGTGTGTGTACACACGCATGCACGCATTCACCCTGTATCATGTGGGCTAACTCCAGGTTTCCTTGTTAGTTAAGTTGATTTAATGAATTAGAAACGTGGCGTAGTGGTCTGTATGTAATCTGATCCTGGTGTGGATCCCCTCTCTCATCGTCCGTCCATCCATCCATCCATCCATCCATTTTCTGTACCCACCTGTCCTCTTTGGAGTTACTGGGATCTGGCACCTATCCCGGAGGCAATAGGCGCAAGACGGGGAACAACCCAGGATGGGGCACCAAACCATCACAGGGCACATTCACACACCATTCACACCTATGGGGAATTTGGTAACTCCAACTCGCCTTGGCCTGTTTCTAGACTGGGGGGAGGAGGAGCCCCACAATGACACAGGGAGAACATGCAAACTCCACACACATGGCAGAGACTCAAACCCTGATCACACTAGAGTGCGGTGACAGTGCTAACCAACCACCCATGCATAATCATTTACAGTTTATTTATTTAGCAGTCACTTATCTGAAATAACATATGATTATGAAACCAGGATCAAACGTACCGTGAGCAAATGGGGGTTAAGGGCCTCGCTCAGGGCACCCAACGGCGGAAACACTGCTGATACCGGGATTTGAACGAGCGTCCTGACTTCACCCCCCATGCACCATTCATCCCTCGGCCCTCTCTTTACCTTGGGATCTCTTTTTCCCACCCCCTCTCTCACTCACTCACTCACCTATACAGCCAGTTTCCCTTCTCTGAATTCCCAGTTAATGACAACAGACCCCGCATCCTCCTCTCCCCAAGCTGTCTGATTGGTTGCCAGTGTGAGTGCCCTGTTACCCCTCCTCTGTGCTGATTTCAGGATTGCAGGATACCTTTCCCATTAAATGTCTCTCCCCCTAATCCTGAGTGCTGTGCTCTTTGTTGCCCCCTATAGCTTGGGGGAGGTGAGAGGAGAGCAGACAGCCGCACAGTCTATGTGGGACACGGAGCCTGGAGTCCCGCCCAGCCCTTCAGCCCGCCCAGATACTGTGACAACAGGATTGTGTCATCCAAGGTATGGACCGCCCTCTGCAGGTGGGGTGATGAGCTGCTTCTCCATGTACAGTTAATGACCATGCTGTGACACGCACTAGTGTTGTCACGATACCAAATTATGACCTCGATATCGATACCATTTTAAGTAGCAACGGTACCAATGCTGAGAAAGGTAAAGCATTATAAGTATGAGTCATAAGCTGATTTTCAGGAGACATTTATTTCAAAAGCATTTAAATATTTACTATTTAACGTTAGTAAATTTAAACCTCACTTTACTGTAGCACATACCCTAATATTGCCAAGCGTCACATTATCCCTCTGATTCATTCAGTTACAAGGAGAACGATAACACATTCTATAACGTTTATAAAGAGTATATCCAGCCCTGATTGTTGGGGACTTCCGCCTTATTGTTATTAAAAAGTAAATTTAAAATTAGAAATGCTTATGACAGGGGCAGCGCACTGCGTGAAATGAGAGTATTGGTGGCTGGGGGGGGGAGAGGGGGTCAGTATGGATATATGATTCGTTATATGGTTTTGGAGAGGGCATGGCGCTGATGAGTGGGGAGTGGGGAGTGGGGGGGGGACACAGACTCATCACCATTACTCTCCACTGTTTAAAAAAAAAAAAAAAAAAAAAGTAAACAGGTATGAGATCATGTGGTACAACAGCTGAGAGCTGCCAGGGCTTAGGCGTGTGCTGTAACACTGCTATCTTCTGCTTATTTGCTCATTTAACATGAATGTCCCGCGCAGCGCATTGTGCTTGATTATTTAACTGCTTAAAACACAGAGTAGCGTAATAACCTCTAGCTACAGATTCTGGTTTGATGACGTGAATATAGCCTGTTTGCTGGATAATAAGATCTTGCTATAGTATAAGATCCCTTACATAAATCGCTTGCTTGAAGCTAAGATCATCATATTTAACTATTTAACTAACTTGGATTTACTTGGGAATATATCATTAGTGATATCTGTAATGGCAGAGGCTAAAGTACGCAACTCCATTACTTGAGTCGAAGTATAGATACTCCTGGTCAAATATTACTCCTATACAAGTGATAGTTGTTCTGTGAAATTTTTTGAGTACTTGCTTTTAAATACTTAGGTATTCAAAAGTACATTTTCTTTTTTATGTAAATGCATTGCTGTATTCTTGCCACAATGCATTGACAGAACTTAATCACTCCGAACCAGCACTGACTTGCTTGTAGAAGCTGTAGAATAAAAAGCTTGTGGAATATGATACAATGCATATAGAAACACGATTCAATCGAAAAAAGGACAGCCATTGCCATTTTCATTTATTTTTTTTTTTTAAAACCTCGACCAAACGGCATGCCAGTGTTCTGACACAGTTCTGGCAGTGTGTGTGTGTGTGTGTGTGTGTGTGTGTGTGTGTGTGTGTGTGTGTGTGTGTTCATGTACATGTACATGGTTGCATCAGGCAGACAGTGTATTTGCTGTGGATGCAACTTCCTCAGAAAATAAATAAAATAACCAACCTACCTTAAAATCGACACCCCTAGATTTATAACCGCCCAACAACCACTGGACAGACAGCATAGGAACAGTTTACTGTGATTGTGTTCATCACAGGAGAAAAACCAATATGGCCTATTGCTTTTTAGAAAAGAAAATTTCTCCACCGATTTCAAAGCTATGCTTCAAAATAATGAGTAACGAGAACCTTCATAGAAAGGCCCTGCAGTCCAAAGTACAATATTTTGAATATAGTGGAGTAAAAGTCATTAGTTTCCCAAAAAGTTGATACTCAAGTAAAGTACAAATACTCAAAAAATTTACACAAGTACAGTACTCAAGTAAATGTATTTTGTTCCTCTCCACCCCTGTAGTAGTAACAGTGTAATTAGTACCGATACTAAAGAAATCAGTATGGTCAGTACCGGCACTTTCAAAAATGTGGCATCTTTTGAGTACCTGTATCCCATACTAACACACACACTCTCACTCACTCACTCACTCTCTCTCTCTCTTTATATATATATATATATATAAAAAAAATAACCCCTACCCAGCCCTAACCTTCACCATAAGTAACCAAACTAAATACGAGACCTTTGGCATTTTTCACTTTTTGAATTGCATTCACAGATCTTTGTGGGGACCTGAAAAATGGTCCCCTCAATGTAATATAAACCTAATCCACACACACACACTCTCCCTCTCAGATAGTTTACACCTTGGATTTATAAAAGCAAAATGATGTTCTTTGTGCTGTTTAATGATAGTATGACCGGGGCCCTTTTCAGTTCCCCTAATGTGCTGTCTGGCTTTCTTCCTCCCCCTCTTCCCCTTTTCATGCTTCCTGCACCATTTTGTATGAATATATACAATATAATACATTGTCACACACTCCTGTCAAGCACCTTGGAGTGTGAAAGGTGACATATGAAATTTGGTATTGAACTGAGATGGGGCTGCACAAAATTTTCTTAAATGTATATGAATTTGAAAAGGAAAGGTTTAAAAAAAAAAAAAAAACGCATTAAAATAGACTATAATGGTAAATTAGAGAGGTACGACATGTTTCGTTTCCAGGCTGTGGTCATACCACAGAGTGGCAGTAAAGATATGGGGAGGAGGGATATCAGACCGACAAAGGTCTGTGATTCTTCACGGAGCGGGGCGGGGCGGGGCGGGGGTAGTGTTGCAAGGGAAAATATTGAAAAAATAAACAGGCTGCATTGTTTGCATTGGAAACATCCTGATGAGGTGGAAAGTTCTGTTACTTACGGTTGCTCAGTTGTTTGAAAGAAACGTAGGTATTTAAAACAACATGACACTTTTTATTAAACTTACAGTAAAGTGTACAGTATATGATTTAATATTTTCCCTGATATACAGCGTGGGCCAAAATTAGGTGTACAGTTTTTATTTTAGAGTAAAGGTTCTATTTTATTTTGCAAGGTTATTTTAAAAAGTGTGCAGTTTTTTCTAAGTGTTTGAAATGTCCTCCGTCAACATTGATACATTCCTGGAGCCTGCCCCTGACACTGTGACACACTTTAACACACAAATCCCTGTTAGCATTAATGTCCAGAAATGCCCCTTCAGTTCATCCACTGTGTGGGGCTTCCTCTCAAACATCCTTCTCCTTTACTACACCCCCCAAAAAAAGGTCCATGAGTATCAGGTCGAGTGAATGTGATGGCCGGTCAATGCTGCCATATCGGACAATCCAACACCGTGGAAAGGTGTCAAAACTGCCTTTAAAAATAACTCTGTAAAATTAAAACTTCGCTTTGTGAAATGGAACCTTTTTTACTTTGTAAAATACAAACAGTATACTTTGGTTTGTCCCACCCTGTACAATAACATCAGAATATTAGGGAGCTGCAGCTGTTAGCTCAGAACAGCACCTCACCCAGGTGTGGCAGGAAAACCTGCCCCAGGCTCCTGCGGGCCACCCTGTGAGCTGCCTCTCCACCTTCAGTGTCACTCAAGCATGCACTCACTCCCTCTCTCCCCCTCTCTCCCTCTTTCTATACCCCTCATACATACATCATTCTGAGATGTGCAGGTCTCTGCAATGCCAACCTGTCAGTGAGACTCGTTTGGGGAGTGCTGGGGCGTTGGGGTGGGTCATATTGACAGATGTATCGTGCTTGCTGTAGATCAGGCATGACTGTCTGATTGCGGCCCTAACTGCTGCCAGTGCTATGCTTATGGTCTTTGGGGGCCCCCCCCCCCCCCCCATTTTGTCCCTCCCTCTGTTTCACAAATTCTCAAAGGGTGTGTTGGGCAGAATCACACTAACTGAAGTCTGTGTGTGTTCGTGTGTGAGATGTAACCAACACTGACCCCACTTAAGGAGCAGGTGGCTCTGTGACACTTCAGTGAAATCACTGTGATGTGACTGCGCCGTGTGGCTCATAAGTATAGGGCGCTGCGTCTCTCATCGGAAGGTCGTCAGTTCAAATCCCAGGGTCAGCAGTGCATGGCTCTCACTTTGTGCATTGCATAAAGGTGTCTACTAATTAAATAAAATGTAAACATTATACACAATCTACACATATGCAGAGACCCCACACAGTATGAATAAGCGTGACACGTCACGCCTTCTGATAACATCTGCAGAGTCTCTTCCTGTTTAACTTCTTTTTTCTTTCTTCTTGTCACTTTTCTCACTCTAAACTTACTTTAATGTGTTTTTTTTTTCTTTCTTGCAGTACACATTGTGGAACTTCCTGCCAAAGAACCTGTTTGAGCAATTCAGGAGAATCGCCAACTTCTACTTCCTCATCATATTCCTGGTGCAGGTGGGTGGCTGGGCATTCTTTGGGGGGGCTGTGGCTCTCATGGGGGATGAGCTTCAGGTAGGGGTCAGGCACTGCAGCTGGCCCCTGAAATATGACCCACAGGTGACCTCTGCTGGGCACTCGGCTCCTCTCGCCTCCTCTCCACTGCCTTGGGTGGCTGGAAAGGTCACGATGTAGGGGGCGCCCTTGAAGCCCATTTCCGGCAGCCTTTCATGGTTGGGTGAAGATGACGGTTGTCACTATCCGGTGCCATCCCTTCAGGAATGCTAAACGTTTCCCTTTTGTATGGGTGGGTCCTTTCGAGGTAGAGTCCAATGTGTAGTCATGAAGAATGCAGTCCGGAATGTCCTGGAAGCTCCTCGTCGAAGGCACACCAGCGGGTGGCCGCTGTCCCCAACAGTCCCATGTATCACCGTGCAGACCGGAGTCCTGTTCAAGTTTGGGCATCTCTACTGTGTGACTGAACTACAAGCAGAAGAGCAACTCTTGAACTGGTTTGCCGGGTGGTATCAGAACCAGCGGAACCAGCAAAGAACCGGCAGATACTAAGCAAGCTGCCTGCGGCTCCAGTTTGACGTAGCCACATAAACTCTCTGGTGGGTCCTCCAGATGCTCTCCAGGTTCATTCAGAGCATTCTGTCGGCCGTGCCCAGGCTCACCATTGCCGAGTTCAGCAGCATGGAGTGCTTTCTGGGCCAGAGTTGCCTAATCTATGCTGACCGCCCGTCGCCGTGCCTGAGGCTCATCCTTCCTGCTGAAACTTGTTGTTAGTCAGGGCTTGCTGGGGGGGGTGATTTGGTTAATTGTGTGTGCGTGTGTGTGGGGCTCCTTGTAGACAGGCGCCTGACCTCAGCACTTTCTAGCTGCGCCTCTTTGCGTCGTTGATCACAGGGTAGCGCTGAGATGCACTTTATCCATTTATTACGTGGAAAAATGATGTACTATGTTTCTGCTGCACCCACCGCAGACCTGGCTCAGATGAGTGCTCTGTTCTCCTTAATGGACTTACTGCACATCAACGAGGTAGGCCTGGGAGGAGGGGGCTCTTGGATCCAGTGATGCCTTGTCTGTGAGCTGGGGTCCTTGTTGACCCCCCCCCACTGACCCAGTCAGACACCTCTGCTAGTTCTGTCTGTGGGCAGTCAGTTAACACACAGCGGGAAGCAGGCCTGCAGTGCTTAAATTACAGGGCCTGGACAAATTAACTTCAATCGGGCTCCCATGATACATAACTCCTCCCCCCTCACCACTGTCTTTAGGATTGTCCTACGTGTCCTGTGACGTATCCTGCTTCCTCCTGAGAGATCGCCATGATCCTGGCCTGTTCGTTTCACGCGGGGGCGGCGGGGGGGCGGGGGGCGGGGGGGGGGGGGGGGGCGGGGGGGGGGGGGGGGGGG
>JAODLD010000002.1:26725899-26739859 GCA_026781065.1 Mormyrops boulengeri | reverse complement strand
GCCCCCCCCTTCCAGGTACCAGCCCAGTGGCCCACAAGGCAGCTGCTGGGTCACTAGCCTCCCTGACCCCCCCATCCCACCACCACCTCGTAAATCACATTTCCCCAAACACTACCCCTGGTGGTCTCGTGATAGTAATAAGCCACACTGGAGTACAGGGCATGTTCACTGCTGTGATAAACGCCCCAGACCCCCATCTCAATAAGGAGACCCCCTGTGGCCCTGCAGGCCCTGGTGTGTGCGGCCGGGTGTATATGTAATATATAAATGTGTCTGAGTGAGTGAGTGTACTGTACGTGTTCAGAGGGTTTAAAGCTTAAATGCTTAGTGTGGGTTCGGCTTTGAGAACACCACTGGGCACGGCTGCATGTATGAATGCATGAGAGTGAGCCCCGCCCTCCTCCCCCCTCCCTCCGCATGTGTGCATGGTTCTGCTGCTGCATGGCCTGTTCTGGGCATGTCCTCTTGGGCTGGCACTGGACCTGGTGTCGACTGGCCGCTCAAACTGCCTGTTTTGTACCCACAGCTGAAGATGAATTCCTGGGCCCGGGAACATCAAGGTAAGAGCTAGGGGCCCCCCTCCCTGTTTCTTTGTGCTGTTGGGGGCCAGATTTGAGCTCAGGCCCTCATGTTAGATGTGGTGGGTGGGGGATGTAAAAGAGGACAAAACAGAAGCAGTTGTGTATTTACTGATTGGGGGTGGTGTGCGGCTCAGCGGGTTGTGGACTCTGGCCTTTGAGCGGAAGGTCACCAGTTCAAATCCCAGCGTCAGCCTTGAGCAAGGCCCTTAACCCACAGACTGTCTGACCCTGCTTTTTCAAATAATGTACATCGCTTTGGACATGTCTGCTAAATAAATGCTCACAGTTAACGAATAATAATTCTCTTCCCCTAGACTTCTTTAGTAACACCGCTGTCATATAAGGACCAGAATGAGCATGAGCGTCCCACCGGGGCGGACCTATGGAGAGCCAGCAAAAGGACCCCACTTCACATGTGCCAGCTGTCCGTGACACTGCCTGAATGAAATTCTTACAAATGTAACGACGTAAATAAGCAGGATGTCATTGCCACTCAAACCCCCAGTGTCCCCCAAGGATCAGCCCTCTGCATGTGCTGCCCTGTTCATCACCAACATCCCATGATGCATTGCCTGCATGTATGCAAGGTCCTATGGTCTTGTGTCTCCCTGCTATGAGGGTACTGCTATGTGAGTTTATATGAGCAAATGAAAGATGAAGCGCCACATGGAGAAAGAGCATTATGCTGCCTTTTGGCGCCCCCTGCTGGACCGGAGAGTAGGTGTCCCTCCATTATACTGATTCTTTTTAGTTTTCCCTTGAAGTGCTTGAACTTTTAGTCTGTTTTCTGAGACGTAGGAAAGATGAATATCAAGAATGTGTTTATATGCTGTTTTCCAAAGTGGCATGAAAATGTTGCTTTGTGAGTGAAAGTGCAGATATGTGTGCAAGGGCATAAGTTTGAACTGAAAACTGGTAGGGACCAAATCAGCCCTATACCCCTACCAGAGGTGGACACTTCAGGTCTAGAAAGTCAAAATCCAAACCAGGAGTTTGGATTGAGTTGAGAGTCACGGTTACACTCAACTGAATACTCAACTGGTTGGTTGAAACAAAATCTTGGTCTGGATTTTTACTTTCTGGACCTGAAATGTCCGCCTCTGACCCCTACCCCCCTAAACACACACAGTACTTCTACAATATTGGTAGGGACATGCCCCTACTGTCCCTACCAAAATCTACACCCTTGTTTGTGTGTCGTAGCCTCTTGTTAATGGAAGGCTGAGAATGTTCAGATAAGTAGTGTGTAAAGGCCCAGAATTGATGTAGCTTGAGTCTGACCTGGCCTAGCAGAGACTTCCACCTTGACTGCTTTCATGGGTGTCTCTGCCCTGTTAGCATTTAACTGCCAGTGTCAGGGGGTGTAGCACCCTGTAGGTGGGGTATGAAGGGAGCCTTGACAGAGGAAGTTCATTTTTAGTTCAATTCCCAGTTTTGTCATAGTATTTCTCAATATGTGTTTTTAATGACCAGTACTCAATACATTCCGGTTTTTGTACATGGAAGCATGAGGACATGGCCTGTGATTTGGAGGATTGTTAGCACAGACTTGCTGGCGATCGTAACCCAGTCACGGGGCGTGAATTCAGCCTTCTCCCATCTGACCTGAAGTTCCTGCTTAAAACCTTTGAGTCTTTCCAAGGAAATCTGCTATTGCAAAAGTTTGCGGGAAGTGGTGCCAAGTGGATTGAATCCTGTGTGTGTGGGTGGATGGAGTAGGTCTGGACAGCAGGGGGCCCCTCTGAATTAGCTGTACCTCCACAGCATGAAGATAATGGTGAGGTAGCCTTTGACCAACAGCTTATAATTGTTTAAATTTTAATTGGCTTTTTAAATGATTAATTAGTGGATGACATTAAGTGCAGGTTTTTGATGGCCTCCTGGGTTGGTTCTTACATAGATACCTCGAAGACAGTGCTGGACTCAGAACACAGACTACACTGGAGTCAGGTGGGGCTCCGCATCCGGGGCCCTCCAGCTAATTTGTATGATAAAAACACACATTTTTACAGAGTGCAATACTTTGTGTAATTTCAGCATCTACAACTATGATGTATTTTTGAACAGCTTTTTTTTCTGACTTTAAGAATTAAACATTTGAAAAGGGATGTAAAGGGGCGTAATGGACAATGCTGCCTCCGATCTGCACTGAGCCTGTGCCGCTGGCCCCTCCTTCTGCTCTGAGCCACTGATGTGAATGTACCCTTTAAGGACCACAAGATGCAAATTTCAAAGACTGTTTCTGTAATAAAAATAACAAAAATAATGTATGTGTGTCACATTCAGTCTCTGACTTCTGTGTATCTTCTGTGTGTATAGTCATGTGCATGAGTTGGGAGATGATGGATGGATGGATGGATGGATGGATGGGTAGATAAACTTTCCTAGTCCCAAAGGAAATTACAGGTTTACAGTAGAACAGTACACATATTTAGAGAATAAAAATTCCTTCTTTTCAACCATATGTGACCATCTATCTGCATTAATATGAGCCCTGTGTATGAAGTGTGTGAGTGTGTCAGAAATCTTGGGGGGTTTCAAAGCGCTACATTTTCCGCCCGTGACCCTGACAGTATAAGCAGATGGAAGATGGATGGATGGCTTATGTATTCCCCTGTGACCCCGTCCAGCGTGAGTGGTTCAAAGACGGAGGGTTGGGCTACATGTTGCTAGGGGCGGGGCTTCACAGGACGTGGCCAACCAGCAGAGGGGCCATGCTGTGCACTGCGCTGTAGGCAATGCTGAGCAGACGTACTGAGACCGAGGGGAGGGGGGAGGAAGAGAGGGAGGGGCCAGCTTGGTCAGAAGCAGGCGGCCGGTGGAGCTCACAGTTAGCTGGACCGCTAGCGTTCCACGGAGCTGGACCCCCCCCGGCCCATGCAGGAGCTGCTCATCACTACGGGGGCAGACTTGCTCGCGCTGTCTCGCGGACATGCGACCCGTGTTTGTGAGCCACCCAAGGTGACTCCCCGGCCGCTCTGAGACGGGCACCAAACTCCAACCCAGCAGACTGACGGGGGGAGGGACATGGGCCCAGAATCCCCCCCCGAATCTGGCAGCACCCGCATCCCACGGAGACATGGACGGCTACTACAGCCTTCTGAAGGCAGGGTCCCAGCTGGAGAACACCCTGCAGCGTGAGTAACACCCCCCCCCCCCATCCCGCTCCAGCTGCCAGCTTTACACACACGCACATTCTCAATACCCATCATCCTCCTGTCTCCTGCATGCGAGAGAAACCAGCGGCTGAGGCTTCCTGTCTGTCCGTCCGTGTCCATATGTGTATCCGTGTTGCTGTTAATCTCGTGTTGTGGAGCCACACTGCATCTGTCTGCATTTCTGGATATGAACATCCCGTACTCATTTGTGTCCGTGATCTCCGTTCGTGTGGATGTCAGTCTGGCGTCTCCTTGTAATGCTCCCGCCCTTCACTAGACCTGTGACGCAGGAGTTTGACCCCCCCAGGCACACTCCCTGTTAGTGGTTAATAAATGCCTGAGCGATAGCCCATCTGCTTGGCAAGGAGGTCATGGAGGAAACGGCTGCCACAGGCCAAGTTTTACCCGGCAGGTGTTAGCCGTGTGGGATATTCCCTCATATCCTCGGTCCAGGCTTCCTGCCTGTCAGGGAAACACACAATATCTACACGGTTTTGTTTTCCCAGCACATGCAATACAACCGCATTTCCCATCTGGGATTTGGTCATGCAGACCGAAAAGACTGCAGTATTGGTTGGCAGTGCCTTTGTTTATGGTCCGGCCTGCCATCCTATGGCCAGCTGCCCCCCTGAGGCCTTTACTCTGGTTACATCCTAATAGCATCTCCTTTATCCACTGCTCCACACTGACTATACTGGTCTGGCTGCCAGGTTGCATGTGCAACTTCTCAACATGTCCGCTTATACCAGTCCTGTCCTGTCTCTACCTGGAATCGTACCCAACCTAACCTGTCCCATCTTAAAGATTCATTACCCTGCCTTGACTCTGTGGTACTGTCTGGTGCCCTATCAGAATGCACACAGGTGCTTCCTTGACAATGCGATGGAAACCCTCATCATTGGTCAGCAGCAGTGTGAGGTGGCAAACCCGCATTGGTCGGGGAAAATGTTCGTTTCCTTAGCTAGAACATGAAATCCATTGTGATCTTTTACAGTAACTTTATACATCTTTATATTTCACTGTGAGTGATCCAGGATCCACGTGCCTCTCACAACATGTGAGCCGTGTTTGTACTTCCTAAGGTACAGTGCTCTTCTAGAACCCACTTAATCTATATCCTAACAGTCATCGACACACTGTTTCCCTAGAAACCATCAACACATTGTTCCCCTGGAGGTCATCCACATACTCTTCCCCTAGAGACCATCCACACACTGTTCCTCTAGAGGTCATCCACACACTCTTCCCCTAGAGACCAACCACACACTCTTCCCCTAGAGACCATCCACACACTCTTCCCCAGGAGGTCATCCACACACTGTTCCCCTAGAGACCATCTGCACACTGTTCCCCTGGAGGTCATCCACACACTCATCCCCTAGATACCATCCAAACACTGTTCCCCTGGAGGGCATCCACACACTGTTCCCCTGGAGGTCATCCACACGCTCTTCCCCTGGAGGTCATCCACACACTCTTCCCCTAGAGACCATCCAAACACTGTTCCCCTAGAGACCATCCACACACTCTTCCCCAGGAGGTCATCCAAACACTGTTCCCCTACAGGTCATCCACACAATTTTCCCATAGAGGCCATCCACACTCTTCCCCTAGAGACCACCCACACACTCTTCCCCTAGAGACCATCCACACGCTGATCCCCAAGAGGTCATTCACACACTGTTCCCCTAGAGGTCATTCACACACCACAATTCACTCCTCATACACACACAGCATCATTTCTGTTTCACACACTGGCAGAAATCCAGACTTCCAAATAGGAATCCTCATTGTCCTTCCTGCTGAAGAAGGGTTCTGCTCTTGCAGTAATTAATACTCCCTCTGCAGTCCCAGTCTGCAGATGGCAAGGGAGGGAATGTCAAGAGGATAACATCACAGTGAACTGTACCAGAACAGGCTCCCTTACTGCACCATGGGCAGCTGTAGTTATGTCTATTAACTGATGGACAGTCTGTTTAACTTCAAAAATTTGACCAGTTCAAAAAAAAGTTTATATTTATCTGGTGAAGCTTTTTCTACACTTTCAAATAACTTTTCTGACACACAGGAGGCAATAGCAGCATGGCGAAGTATCTAGTCCTCCTGTGTGTAGTAAACGACTTCCTGCCATGATGTATACAGTATCTGTATATGTCTGGAGAATAGCTGTGTCACGTTATGAATATTCTGATGTATTTTAAACCAACACGTGTATGTGGCACATAACTGAATCATCAGCATCCTTTGATCATAAATTCCAAAGCATTTTGTAGCAATCCACTGTTTCAAATGAATGATTCTTTTTCTGGAATTAGTTAGAAATATAGACATGACGCTTTTTAACAAGTTGGTGTGGTATGAACACTAGGTGGCAGTGTTGTTTCAAAGCCCAAAACTGTCTGAGTCATCATTGTTTACAATGACAACAAGGTGACCCTATGGACATGAATTAGGGCTCCTCCCATAGCTGGAGCTAAGGATAAATCTTCCTTTATTTCCATTTTTTTTCATTTCCCGACAGAGGTGACTGTCCCCATGAGTGTGAACGAAGTGGGTGGATACATCGAGAAGCAGGTGGCCTACCTTTCAGGTGAGATAGCCTTAGTTTACACAGTCAATGGGCTCCAACAGGGACTGGACCTCCTGCCTTCTGCCCAAGTGGGCGGACTAGAGTGGCACCACCCACAATAATTAAAAATAAGGCTTTGATTTTATTAGCTCAGCTTTCCTTTCTCTTCCTTGTAATTGCACAGGCTGCTGTGATGTATATTCACTTAAAGGCCAGCCTACATATCTGGGGGGAAAAAAAATCATGATTGTCCCAAAGCAACTGACAGAGTGGGTTTTCGAAAGGGGACAATAGGAATTTGCAGGGACAGGTTGCTTAGACTCTTTTAGAGGTTATAGAAAATAGGGGAAATATGTAGGAAACAGTGAATTCATAGAAAGAAAACAAGAAAAAGGGATGAAAGAAGCAGAAGACAAAGAAAATACAGGAAATGAGGAGGAGTGGGGAAGTGAAAGGGGGAAGAAGTAAGGGGCACAGTGAGAGGACATGAGTGAAATGAACAAACAAGGCACTCACAAGGAGGCAAAATGGAAAAAGGAGGAAAAGAGGAGAAAGAGGGGCATCCACAGCGAAACAACAGGGAAACAAGGAGGAAATGAGCAGGAAACATGGCACTCATAGGGAGACAACAGGGAAGCAAGGAAAAATGAGGAAGAAACAGGATATTCACAGGAAGAAAGCAGGGAAACAATAAGAATTGAGGAGGAAAAGGGCACTCACAGGGACACGACAACAGGGAAACAAGGAGGAAATGAGGAGGAAACATGGCACTCACAGGGACACAACAGGGAAAAGGAGGAAATGAGAAGGAAACAGGGCATTCACAAGGACACAACAGGGAAAAAGGAGGAAATGAGAAGGAAACAGGGCACTCACAGGGACACAGCAGGGAAACAAGGAGGAAATGAGGAGAAAGAGGGGCATCCACAGCGAAACAACAGGGAAACAAGGAGGAAATGAGCAGGAAACATGGCACTCATAGGGAGACAACAGGGAAGCAAGGAAAAATGAGGAAGAAACAGGATATTCACAGGAAGAAAGCAGGGAAACAATAAGAATTGAGGAGGAAAAGGGCACTCACAGGGACACGACAACAGGGAAACAAGGAGGAAATGAGGAGGAAACATGGCACTCACAGGGACACAACAGGGAAAAGGAGGAAATGAGAAGGAAACAGGGCATTCACAAGGACACAACAGGGAAAAAGGAGGAAATGAGAAGGAAACAGGGCACTCACAGGGACACAGCAGGGAAACAAGGAGGAAATGAGGAGGAAACATGGCACTCACAGACACAACCGGGAAAAAGGAGGAAATGAGAAGGAAACAGGGCACTTACAGGGAACTTCTGAGGGGCGCCTATTTAGCCAGCTGATTTCATTTGTGCACAACAGGGACAGCGCAAGAGAAAGTGAAATTGGCTGGCTCATGCCTTCTGCAGTGCAGCACAGAACAAATGTAGGATGTGGGGCACCAACTTCTGAAGAGAGTGCCAACTTGCCTGCCAGTTCTACTTTGCCTTGGACAGGGGCACCATGCTGTCGCAATGTGGGGGGAGGGGTACGTTGTCAAGGTTGGGTTAGCACAGTGTAACAAAAAAAGTGACGACAAAAAGGACCGACGTTTCAAAATGAGCAACGATTTTTAATAGAGCCTCTAAATGTTTTTGCTTTTGTTAATCATGATTAATCGCATACACACACTTGGTGTACCACAAGAAAAACTCATGTACCTCGATCAGTAGTGCATTCCACTCACAATGCAACGGCCATGGCTTCAAGTCCCTGGAAGAACGCCTAAATTGTAATCCTCTAGTGCAGGGGTCACCAACCTTTCTGAAACTGAGAGCTACTTCATTGGTACTGAGCCATACGAAGGGCTACCAGTTTGATACACTCTTCTTAAATCATGTATAATAAACATGTTTTAAATGCTTTTTTTTAGATATTGCCATTTTCAAATCGATATAAATGTAAATGTGATTAAAGAAGAATAGCAACAGGATCAAATTAAATTTTAGACGCTGCTCACGGGTGAGTTTTGCTATTTTTAGAACCGGTCCGTGGGTGACTCATGTGGTCCTTGGGGGCACCATGTTGGTGACCCCTGCTCTAGTCTAATACCTGAATAAAAGCCTCAGAAAAATGAATGTCAAAATAATTTGACAGTTTGTATATTCAGTATAGGAATCAAATTCTATTATTTACATTTTTACTAATACCACTCTCCCATTGGGCTATCACGATTAACGCAGTTCACAGGAATAAAAAGGTGCTATGACTTCAAAGCAACTATTTCATAAGATTTAGATGTCATTCACGCAGAGTAGCTGACAGGAAGTACGCTCGCCATCTGTACCCCGTCTTGTTAGGCTGCACCTTTAATACTCTTGCAGCGAGTGACTTGGAGAGGGGCGTGGAAAAGGTTATGGACATACGGATTGTGGCTGAACAGGTGATTTTTTTACTAGGGGGACGTGGGGAAGACTCCAGCGTGATCATCACCCTCCCAGAATGCTCTGCGTTCAGCGACATTCCCGAAGAGGCTCTGGCTAAAGTGCTGACTTATCTCACGCTGATCCCTCGGTGTGTGAGACGCTCACTCCACGCACACGTCTTTGCCCGTGATCCCTTCGCCCTCCCCCTCTCTCCCTGCATTGCGGTTGACTCCGTCTCTATTCTGTATGCTACACACGCAAACCGACTTGACTTTTGACTTAATAATAAGAAGACTTAATAATAATAATAATAATAATAATAATAATAATAATAATAGTAATAAACTATCAGTCAGGGACGTTCTAGCTTAAAAAAATCAGGGGCTAAGTGAAGTTTGGGCTAGACTTAAAATTCTCGAGGCTATAGCCCCGAGTGACTCGACGACGCCTATGTTGTCAGTTATGTCGGGAATCAGCAATGCAGTTTACGTATAGTGTAGCTTAATTCGTTAACACATCACACTTAATGTCATTTTAATTTTCTTTTAGACACCTTTGGTAACTTTGAGTCTTTCAGTTTGCTGTTAACGTGCAGCTTATCATATGTAATTAACGTAATATCATTCATGGTCATGTGCAGAAGGCGGCAGCCGGGGGTGAAGTTCATCATCATCCTGGACCGCAGGCTGGACACCTGGAGCGCCATTAAAACGGCCTTGGGGCGGATCGCGGTGAGCTTCTGGCGGCCGGCTATCACAAACGTGGGGATCATTCTCCTGGGGTTTTCAGAAAAGCTGCGGTCCCTTTTTGATTATTTCTTAATGTTTCTGCAAACTCTTGCAGGGAATCAATATCATATGAATCCGGGGTTTTAATTGATGTTTTGACGATTCATTCGGGACTTGTAGTTTTCACTCGCGAGTGTTTAATTTCACTTTCCTTCATTGTCATGCATTTCTAGTGACATATAAAGTATTTTTCTACGGACCCTGTTCATTTTCAAGGCAGTGCATCGCTGTGCAAACAGCGCTGTCTCTATAGCTCTGCCTTTCTGGCGGCGCTGGGGGTCTGTTATCCGCAGTGACAGTGGGCATCCCGTAAAGGTGACGCCGCACCTGCGCTGGATGACGCAGCTTTGCCGGCCGGGGGGGCGGCGGTCCGGGGGCTCACACCCGCATAAGCGCTGCGGCGCCGGAACCGGAGCCGGCCGGGGGCACAAAGCGGGGAGCGAAGCCATGGCGGAGACCCGCAGCCGGAGGCGGAGGACCGCGGTAATGTGCCATTGCATCTCGGTTCGCTTTAAGCGGTTCGGTTTGTGTTGGGATTGAGACGCTGGACCGGGGCGATGCTGGTGCAGGGGAATCTCAATGTCACAACTATGCGATGTTTGCTACTGCAAGGCCCTGCTCTTTTCCATTAACATGGGAGCACATTTATAGGGCTTTCGATGCGGATTAGCGAATCAGAGAAGAATTAGAAGTAGCAGCTTGTTTCACTCGGTAGAATATGTGTGCACAAATACTTTTGATACAGAGGTTTACCATGTTACTAATAATAATGTGTCTAAATTGCAAATTTATGGATAGTTTGTATCATTTAATATTTGTATCTGAGTCTGACTTTGCTGGGATTTTTTATATCACAATAATAAATACTTCGATAAACGGACGAAATAAAACTGGAACATTAGCACTAATTAAGTCATTTGAATGTTTGTGTGCTTGATCTATGATACTCTTGTTTTATGAATTGGATTTTGGTATTGCGGTGGGCTGATATTTAATCGCAGATGTCGGTGAAAACTTAGGATGATTCACAGCTGTGTGGGTAGAAGTCACCCTGTTTGTAGACATCTGTGTTGTGCAGTAGGCTGTACCCCTGTCCCTCCTGAACAGGGTAGGACAGGACTTGACATGGGACTGTTGGGGGTGGTGGGTGGTCTTGCTACAGATGCAGATACACCCCTTAGAGGGGAATGATCTTCTGACTACAGGAGCCTGAGCTGATATACCAGGCACAGCGAATATGGAACTGTGTGTCATGTGTGGCGACAACCCGCGCATGTCTGTTATTAATGCAAACCATGTTAGACCTTCAGGGACCCAGTGGAGACAACATTCAGTGGAGAAACAACATATTTGCCCCAAAATCAATTTTCCTTTTTTTGCCTGAAATAAAACAGTGAAAGCTGCATTATTTACAGTATGAAGATACTTGCCAAAGACTGAAAATGTGAAGCAGGACGTTCTGCTGGTGAAATGTTAGAGCGGCAAGCGTTGGCTGTCTTTGTTTTCGAGATGCCAATGTTTGAAATGTACTCAAGCTGCTGGGTTTGGAAAGGACAGCAATGTAGATCTTGAACAATGGGAAGTACTTGCAAACCATTTGCAGCTAATGTTGATGTTGCTACTGTAAATACCCAAGGTTCATTTCTTCTGAACACCATAGTAAATTTTTACCATACATACTTTTCCCTTAAAAGGTGTCATTTTGCAGCTGACCTTGTGCCTACAGTGTACCACCATTCACCCATTCACATCAGATTAGCGGAGTTCCTCTCGGCAGTCAACAAATGCTTCAAGTCCTATTCGTCCCGGGAACATCTCACCTAGCTCATTGGCCCACTGACCTGCTCTGCCTTCATTGGTTATATTTTGGTTATGGTCTCTTGGTATCATGGGATGCTCTTAGATTTTGCTCTTTGTCTTGTAGGAATCACATTCTCTTGGTGTTTTGAATAGCTTTGAGGTTTTTGCAATTTTGCTTTTGCTCCGGTGCTAATTTACACTTGTTAGCTGCCTCTCATTAGAAGCTCTGTCTTCATTGGCTCCTTGACAACTGTATGCTTGAGATTTTTGCCTTGCTTGTGCGTTACTTTGGACAAAAATAAAAACATGTAAAATGTAGGACCTTCTACTCTTCTCTTCTCCAGGCCTCCTTCCCAGGGAATCTTCACCTTGTTCTGGTGCTTCGACCAACCAGCTTCTTCCAGCGAACCGTCACAGACATTGGTTTTCGCTTCAGTCAGGAGGACTTCATGTTGAAAATGCCGGTAATTTGGAAGGTGTCCTGATCAAATTGGCCATTAGGCCGGTCAGAATTTTAGCACCAATATTAACTCTGAATCCTGGGCAAACAGTAGACCAAGAGGCTGATTAATAACTGACCACCAGTGTGACTTCTTTTGAAAGTTTCACATTTGCTAAGTGTTTTGTAAAGTTTGTTTAAACTGGAGGTTGGCTATGCTGCTATAGTCTTAAACTGAAAAAAGATATGCTTTAGAGAGGCCTTACTACTATTTGTCCATCAAGGTTGTTCTGTCGGCAGTTGCCCAGTCTTGGAGATATCGGCTGTAGAAATGTCCTGTTTCTCTCCAATATAATGGGAGTGAATGGCGTTTATCTTTCTGTGCGTCAGAAAAATACAGTTGGAAAATTCGACAGCAATGTTTTTTACCTGGTTACTCAAGATAATCCACAGACTTTGTAGTAAACAGTTTAATATACGAACTGTTTTCTTCTACCGAACTCTATACACCAGTTTTATCAATGCGCAGAAGATACAAGTGTGAGCACCCCGGCAATATCTTCTGCACGGTGATACAAGTAGGTGGTTGGTTAAGCAAAGTTAGTCTGACTGATGATGTAGTTCTTCTGCATTGAAGAATTTCTTTTGAATGTGTATAAGATATGATAGATTGAGACAAAAGGGCCATAGAATGAGAGCGAACATAGAGAACCCCGAAGGATCAGAGGAGCTGAGATTAAGCATGGTCAAATGTTTGGCTTGAGCAGACCTAACCTTTCTCTCCTCTTCTCAGGTTGTGATGCTGAGTTCCGTTACAGACCTTCTGCATTACGTTGATGAGACCCAACTGACTCCAGAATTTGGTGGCTCGCTGGAGTATAGCCACGGGGACTGGCTCGTCTTGCGAAAGGTACTCTAGGAGTGCTAATCCCAAATGCCAGTTGACTGGCTATTTAAGAGAGTGCCCCCTACAGGCCAGAGTTTGAAAGCACCTTGTCATTCTTCTAAGCTCCACATGACAGATACCAGCTTCTGCAGTAGCCCAATTCCCACTAAAGCCGAGTTAACCTTTAACCCCAGTTCTGACTCTAACAGGGAGTATTGCGGTTCTAGTAACTCTGGAAGCAGCCTTATTACAGATTCTGCTTTGCAGATGTTTATTAGTTGAGTTACATGTTAGACTCCTATTTTTTTGCTACCCCATATAAAATCACTATTCAGGCACTTCAGATGTTCTCGCAAATGTTCAGGTAAACATGACGGAAGCTGTTTCTGTGGTTTGTGGATGAGCTTCCGCCATGCTCCTCTTGGTGACGCTGTTTCTGCCCGCTTTTGCTTGGCTGCCCCCCACAGGCCATAGAAAATTTTGCGGTCACTGTGAAGGAGATAGCACAAATGCTGCAGGCATTTGGCACAGAGCTGGCTGAGACGGAGCTGCCAGATGAGGGGAAGTCCATTGAGCTCCTGCTCATGTGTCACACGGACAAGTACAGGAAGCTGAAGGTACAGTCGCTGTGTTAGTTAGAGAGGGTGAACATTTGGTGGGATTATGGAATATCTACATTGTTCATCTGCACTGACTACAGTCAGAAATTACTTGTAGCCTCATCCTCATTCTACCCACAAATTTTCTGTTATAAATGATTATACGACAGCGCTGCTCAATTATCAAATTTGATTGGTCAGCAGGGTGTTGATTGATTTTCAATAACTGCACACAAAGTGCCAGCCAGGCAAATCTCAGTAGTAAATCAATAGATTATTGTACTTTTTAATTCTGACTAATATTACTTAGAATTACAGCAGTTGAATGCAATTTAAAATTAAAAGAAGCTAAACCGAAATGTTAAATCATTGGTGCTATACTTATTACATCACTGCCCATGTGACTGAACCTGGACCGTCACACTGGTGAGTATTATGTTTGCCTGTGAGGCCTTTCTGACTGTGTCTGCAGGGTGAGATACGTTCAGTGATAAGGGAGGCGCATCATCTGCTGTCCAACCTGGAGGCCTCAGGGTTGCAGGAGGATCTCCGTAATCGGTGGGGCTTGAGCCAGGACTGGGACACTGTGCAGAGGTATTAAAGATATAGACATGCTGAAACACAGACAGATACAGACATAAACATGCCGAAACACAGACAGATACAGACACATAAACATGCCGAAACACAGACAGATACAGACA
>JAODLD010000002.1:26697737-26711052 GCA_026781065.1 Mormyrops boulengeri | reverse complement strand
AACAGAGTGCGGTCAGAGCCTCGGGGATGCGGCAGGGGAGTCCTGAAGCCCCATGACCTGAGCGATCCAGGGGTAGTAGTAGGAGACGCGTGTGTAGACACCATATTTGCCCTCAGCGGCACACTCCTCACCCCAGCTGACGATGCCGGTGAGGAACCAGGTGCTGCCCCTCCGGCTAGCATACGGCCCCCCGCTGTCGCCCTGGCACGCGTCCTTGGGCTCGTCGGCGTAGCCGGCGCAGAACATCTGCCGCGTGATGCGCTCACTGCTGCTGGCCTTGCACTGCGTGCGTTCCACGAACGGCAGGTCCACCTTGCGCAGGACCGGAGATGTGGCCCCGCCATAATTCAGCCGGCCCCAGCCGCTCACCCGGCCCCTGGGGGCGCCTTCCTGCAGGAGCCACTCCGTGAATGCTTGGGGCCCCAGGCAGATGGGCCTGACCGCCTCTGTGAGCCGGATGGGCATGTGCGTACGCAGCAGCGCAATGTCGTGCTTGTAGCGGCTCACGGTGGCGTCGTACTGCGGGTACAGGTGCCGTTCTGCCACTTCCACATCCTGCTCAGTCCCGTCCCGCTTCTTCACGTTGTGCTCCCCTGCAGGGGGTGATAAATAGCAGGGGTAAACTGCCCAGCTCCAACCGGAGATCTTCAGTAGGCAGCGATGGACCTGAGCTACAGATGTAGAGAGCAGAGAGGCTATTCTGTGTCCAAAAGATGTGTGAGATTAATTTTCCTTTTGGGCTGTAATGCGAGATATGGTGGGTTATGTTGGCAGGGATCCCACCTGCTCTGATGAAGAAGGGCCCCATTTCCTCTGACAGACAGTGAGCCGCCGTCACCACCCATCTTTCGCTCAGGATAGAGCCCCCGCAGAAGACTATCAGGGTTTCCTGGTCAACCAGCGCCACCTGGTGGGGGAAGCCGATAGATGTGTCTGCGCTGGAAAACACGCCTTTGCTAGAGCAAACGCTCAGTCCGCGCCCCACTCTTTCCCCTACCTGCCAGGGAATTTCCCCGGGGGTCACCTCATAGCCCCCTACGATACGTGTCCTAACAAAATCTGTGTCCTGTTCTGTCGACGTGGGCAGCTCAGGTGTGGTTTTGTTGCCCACAACAGTTGGTCTGTTGAAAGTGAGAATGGTTTTGTTGCCTACAGGTGTGGGCTTGTCGACCACAGGGGCGGGGTTACCAACCACAGAGGCGGGGTTACCAACCACAGGGGCGGGGTTACCAACCACAGGGGCGGGTTTGCCAGCCACAAGGGCGGCGTTACCAACCACAGGGGCATGACTGCCAGCCACAGTGGTAGGGTTACCAACCACACTGGGGAGACTGCCGGCCACAAGGGCGGCGTTACCGACCACAGGGGTGTGATTGCCGGCCACAAGGGCAGGTTTGCCGGCCACAGGGGCGAGTTTTCTGAACCCAGGGGCTGGGCTGCTGGCTACTGGGGCCAGTTTGCCAACCACAGGGGCCGGTTTGCCAACCACAGGGGCCGGTTTGCCACCCACAGGGGCGGGTTTGCCACCCACAGGGGCGGGTTTTATGACCGCAGGGGTGGGTTTGTTTCCTGTGTTGATGGCATGATGGGCTGCATTAGGCTGCTGCGCTGGCTGAACACCATCTTGAGCTTTCACAGTCTGGCTGTTCATGGTGGCCATCACTGCCATTCCAAGTGTGCCACATGGCGCATCACCTGACAGATAACAAGAAATTTAGCTTTGTGGGGGACCATGCTCCTGGACATGGCATTAGCATGCTCTGAATTCCTCAATTCGTAGAGACAGGTGTGCAGAAGAGGTCACTGTGTGTGCATCAGAAGGCTGCAAGTCCTGAAATAGGCCATGGGCACAGGTTTCAGTCAGGCTCCTTGACCTCTATACTACCTGCTGACACAAAGCATGATGGGAAAGGAGGCAAAAGGGCACCTTTGGGCTCACAGGTAGCTCCATCCTGGCCAAGCTGGTACCCAGCTACACAGGTGCAAGTCGTGCCTCCGGTCACATCTATGCAGAAGTGTGTGCAACCACCATTGTTCACATTGCACTTCCGCACCATACCTGCAGGACCAACAACAGTCATATTCTCCTGATGACAGCTTGATGCCAGGGCAATGCCCCTCAGCCCCTGTGTTGGCACTCACTGATCTCACAGTTTGTGCCCATGAACCCCGCCTGACATATGCAGGTATAGGAGCTCACGCCGTCTACGCACTGGCCTGCATTCCGGCAGGGCGAGGATTGACACTGGTCGCCATCTGAAAGACAAGTCAGCCAGCTCAAAAATACACTGCAGTCAGCTCACAGACTGATACAAACACACCGGATTCAGTTCACAGACTGATACAGACACACTGCATTCAGTTCTCAAACTAATACAAATACTGCAGTCAGCTCCCAGACTGATACAGACACACCGCATTCAGCTCACAGACTTGTACAGACTCATTGCGGTCAGCTCAAAGACTGATACAGACACACTGCAGTCAGCTCCAAGACTGATACAGACACACTGCAGTCAGCTCCCAGACTGATACAGACACACTGCATTCAGCGCACAGACTTTTACAGACTCATTGCGGTCAGCTCAAAGACTGATACAGACACACTGCATTCAGTGCACAGACTTGTACAGACAAACTGCGATCAGCTCACAGACCGGTACAGACACACGGCAGTCAGCTCACAGACTTGTACAGACACATTGCGGTCAGCTCACAGATTGATACAGACACACTGCGGTCAGCTCACAGACTGATACAGACACACTGCGGTCAGCTCACAGACCGATACAGACACACTGCGATCAGCTCACAGACTGGTACAGACACATTGCGTTCAGTTCACAGACTGAAATCAGATACACAGAGTGACACATGGAAACACTGTCAATGTGCTAGTGGCGAAATTGTCGCTGCATAAACGCTCACCTTCGTACTTTGCCCAGAATTCCATCTGAAAAACCAAATGCAAACACACTGGTTACTAACACACAGCAGACAGATGAGCATTGGGACCCCAAGCCCCCCGCCCCCCACTGGAGCGGGTCGATCTCTGGTCTGCATGTGGCAGGACTGGGTGATCCCTGGACTTAGTGTCCAGCTGAGTTCTTAAGTCATTTGAGCTGTTAACTGAGATATATTTGATTATTAGGGTTAAAGTCACGTAAATTAAACTGTAGGAGTCTGAATACTCTGATTTTCTGATTGACTTAATCTGTTTTTGTAAAGGGATATGGCGGAAGACATTCAGATGTTCACTCTCAGAAAAAACAGTAAAAATCTGTACCTTTTCATGTCACTGAGGGTGTACCCTTGTAATTGTACATTTTAAGGTAAAGAAATGGACTCTGAGGAACATTTCTGTACCACTGAAGGTACATTAGTGCTGTTTGTACCTTTGGGATGTTCCTCAGAGTCCACTTCCTTAGGAGGTCAGTGTAGCATGTTACAGTCCTGCCAACTCACCCTGAACCCCCCACAGATGAGTATGGCTAGTGTTTTCCGTGTGCCCACCGTTTTCTCCTCGTTCTCAAAGACCTCCCGCGCCTCCTCCCAGCTGCAGCGCTCCTCCATACACTCCCGCTCCAGGTTGCCCTTCCGAAGCTCCTCCAGAGCTCCCGTGTTGAAACGTCGCTGCCTCTTCAGCACAGAGTTTGCTTCGTCCTGGGGCAGGAGCACCACGGCTGGACCAGTGAGAGAGGGGGAATGATAGAACCCACACTTGCAGCATGATGGGATATGGACCCCTGGCACAGTCTGGTTCTGGCATGGATCACAATATAGAATTCTTCTGCAGGTTCTAAAATGGGTCCTGTTTGATTTCTGGGTCTGAACTATAAGACAAGGGCTTGTGAGGTAAGTGCAGGACAATAGGAGTGAGTGTGGGCAGCAGTGTTATGACCCATATCCCTGTTCTGTTGGTCTTTTGAGCAAAGGACTTAACCTGGATTGCTTCACTAAAATATCCAGCTGTGAAATGGAGTAAAAATAGTTAGTTGCTTAGGATAACCGGCTGGGAGGATGGGGGGGGGGGACGTACCTGCACAGCTCAGCCAGAAGATTTGCAGGGAGAAGCAAGCTATGAGGAGAAGATCCACTCGCAACATCCTGCAAGCCGGGGGAGATGAAATATGTCCTGCTGTTGTGGCTCCAAAGTGCACCCTGTAGGCTTTTGTGTTTATATTGGACAGAGGTCATTGTGGGGGAGTGAAGGGGGGCATCCTCCATCGGCTATCCATCTCTCAGCTTCAGCTCTGTGCAGGGGCCCAGTCGACAGTTTTAGTCGTACATCTGCCTTCACTTTGCAGGTTTTAGCAGAAATGTTTTTTCCCAGCTGCTGTGTTGGGCAACGAGTAAATATTGACATTAGGTGTCCTTATGCCAGAGTAAACAGAGATGATGTCCATTTGCCCAGCAAAATCCAGGAAACTGAATGATTCAGAGGTTCTATTAACCAGTCGTTCCCCCTTCATGCCTATTATTTTCTGCAGCGGTGATACAAACACCTTCAATCCAGAGACAGGTGGGCAGACTGGCTGCGGCGAGAGCACCCCCTGCTGGTGTGTGCTGGGTGAACTGGGTGAACCTGTTTTAAGTACTTTTGAATCCTGTGTGTCCTCTATATGCCTTGGATCTCTGTGTGAGTCCTGTGCATTCAATGTACACATTCGATCTTTGTGAGGCCTGTGCATTCAATGTACACATTGGATCTCTTTGTGAGTCCTGTGTGCCTTCTGTACACATTAGATCTCTTGGTGAGTCCTGTGTGCTCTCTGAATGCCCTGGATCTCTGTGCGAGTCCTTTGTGTTCTGTATATGCATTGGATCTCTGTGTGAGTCCGGTGTGAGTCCTGTGTGTTCTTTGTATCTGCTGAATCTCTGCATGAGTCTTGTGTGAGTTGTGTGTTCTCTGTACGCACTGGATCTCTTTGTGAATCCTCTGTGCTTTCTGTATGCATTAGTTCTCTTGGTGAGTCCTGTGTGTTCTTTGCATGCACTGGATCTCTGTGTGAGTCCTGTGTCTTCTCTGTACACACTGGATCTCTCGGAGAGTCCTGTGTGTTCTTTGCATGTGCTGGATCTCTGTGTTAGTCCTGTGTCTTCTCTGTACACACTGCATCTCTCGGAGAGTCCTGTGTGTTCCCCATACACAATGGATCTCTGTGAGAGTCCTACACCCACTATATGTAATACTGTTCTGTTTCACCTTGCATTTGTTGATGGATGTCGGTATTATACTAAATGTTTCCACACAGGAGGTAACTGGTTCTCTAAGGCTATTCCCCCCCTCTGCTGTGACCTCTATGTTTTCCCCAACGGCCTCCTGCCCTCACCCCACTCTTCTGTTGTCTTATCACACCTTGACCCCTTTATCCCGTGTATTTGAGTAGATAGACCCCATGTAGCAGAGGAGACATGGTAAAGACACTGTACAATGAGGCAAATCTCTCCTGCCTATGTGCCTGTGTGTATACAGTGCGTTTGCCACTGGACTGTGGGCCGGTGTAATGCCACGCAGGAAATGATTAGTCATGATAAGAAGCAGGATCTGCATGATGTCAGCTGGGGGCTCTCCTCCCAGTGGTAGGTCCTATTTCCAGTCTAATTTCATTTACAGCCTCCCTAATGGCATTTCCCTCAGACCTGCATTTCATCTCACTTGCTGCCGTTCAGCTAACATGACTTCAGAGACACAGACTGCAGCCCACCTGTCCCCTTATTGGTGAGCAGTGCGTAACACTGGCCCAGAGCCCATCAGCATCGTGCCGTACGGAGCAGGAAGGCAGAGCTCCTGCGGTCACACGTGATGCAAGTGCTTCTTTCCTGACAAGGGGCCGGCGCTTCCGCCATCAGCCAGCGTGATGTCTTTAAGACCCCATTTCACTCAGACAGAATTACCACCTAAATTAGGACATTTTTCCAGGCAACGTGAAGTCATCTGTCCAAGACACTTTTCACAAAGTAATAATTAAACACAAAAGTAATGAGTGGCACACTAAACAAATGCACAGACATACACATTACACCCGACAATATATTAATATCAAGGATCTAAGACTGAGTAGGGCCCCCCTAACCGCAACCCTAAAATGGGGAGGGTCACCCCTTGCCCTCAGATCAGCTTCAGTCCTACCAGCAACCATGTGTAGTGGAACATGAAGAAAAGTATCTTGTTCCTTGATGGATGGAAATCTACTTCATGCTTTGAGTCCCAGAACTTCCCATAAAACCTGAGGGATGTTTAGATGATTGGCCTTTGATTGGTGAGGCCATGGCAGGCTTCTGACTTCACCTTAGTGCTCATGAAACCTCTTGACTTTGTTCACTCTTGTGCATGTGGCTGTTTCCCACCCATAAAGGAACAGTGTCCGGCTGCTCCTGCTCCTGTAAAATGGCCTCTCCTGGGCTTTATACCACCATGCAGAGCAATCATAAGATCTAATGCCTCCCACAAGAGGGCTGCCCACACCAACAGACACTGTGTGTTGAAGGTATCCTTCATCTTTCTCCAAAATTAAGCCCATCGAGACACAGGAAAAAGGGAGAAATATGAATCAGCTGCCATCATAGTGTTTTTCCATTGCAGAGGGAATCTTGTTCAGATGAGTCATAGAGCTGCTGATTCAGTCCTGAGGTCATTTTGAGGTTGTAACTTTCTTGTGTTTAGCTACTACCTTGCTAGGTGTCTGTCTATCCCTGTCTGTCACCAAGGCCGTTAGAAATTTGGGGGGGGGGGGGTTGCAGATGCCAATATTGGCAGATGCCCCCCCCCTTTCTTCCCAAAAAATGAACATGAATAGATATCTATTCAAGGCTGAACAATATTGGGGGGAAAATCAAATTGCGATATTTTCTGGTTTTGCAATAACCCAAGGGTTAAAGACATTCCTTTCCCTTCATTGTGAATCCGTGTCACCGAGGACAATTCTCTGTGCATGCAGAACGTGAGGATGAAACGTACACCAAATGAAGAGTGTAGTCCTGCGTCTCACAAACTCATTTTATCATATAGATCAGTTTTTTTAAGTTATGTTTAGTTGTGAAACTGCAGCCAAAACTGTCTTATTTTAAATGATGAAATCTTTATTATTTTAAAATCTTTCTTGCATCACATTCTTTCACAATGTGACTATTGCATAAGCACCCATTGCGATGTCGCGATTAAATACTGAAGCATTTTTTGACTGGTGTGTGATTCTATATCATATCAAATGTTGGTATTTATTAAATCATGTTTCATCCATTTCCCTTCCTACAGTAGCAGCTCCACACAGTTCAGCTTCTCCCTGTAAATTATATTTTATGGTATCATCTTATTCTTATTGTAATGTAGTTATCACAGATATCCCAGTCACAGATATCATATTGTTTGCTCTTTTTGCACTGTCCTTTGATCTTTTCACAAGCACACCTTTTGCTGTACACATGCTTTGGATAAGACAAGGCAAGACAAGATAAGATACAATGGACTTTGTTGATCCCAGGGGGAAATTTTGGTGCATACAGAATAATGACAATAGTACAATAGTATAGTATATTGTAATGACAATAAAGCTGAATTGAATTTGACCATCAAGTAATATATTGGTCAGGAAACAGTGCAGAGATATCACATCCGCAACATTGGTTATGAGGAAGTTTACACCATTTGCTGTCTAACTGTGATCCATACAAACAGAGACATCTTAGCGGCCCCCCGCTGTGCCTGCTGAAGGCTCTCATACTGTTTTTGATCACTCCTTTCATGCTGGTCCAGCCACTGTGGATGACCCATTTCTCACTGACCTGGCAGAGTAGATAGGTAAGTGGGTCAGGACTCTGGATTCCCTTGCTTTTGGTATATGCAATTTGCCCCCAGGGGGAGGCAAAGCAGAGGCATGAAGGTCCATGAAGCGATACCTGGAAACCAGCGCCCCCCCGCCAGCACCACTGCTTCATGGAAATATATGTTATTGCATCAGGTGTGGCCAATGTGATGCCCTTAGACTGTCATTGCTACTGCCCTGACGGATGGAGGGATCAGCTGCTATGGAGAGCAGATCCCAGAATGCTGTGGGGTGACACACCTCTGTAGTGCTCCCTGTTCCTATGTATTTTGACCTACTTGACCTCTGGCTAATAAATTTAGCCAGTCCCTATCGATCCAGGTCTCTCAGGTCTGCACTTCCTCCATGAATATGGCAAAATAATCATGCACAAACTTCTCATTTCATATGAATACAAGTGAAATGCATGAAAAATCATGCTAACGCTGGCAGAAACATGGACATCTTCACCACAGCACATGCATAGTTTCTCTACTAAGAATTACCTTGGTGATAATTTACTCTTGACAGAAACCCTTCATTGAGTGCATGGTGACCAGCACTGCTGCTTCAGACCTCCAGGGTTGGGCCTTCAAATCCTTCCTCTGCTCAACTGTGTGTGAATTTGCGCTTCTTCCCAAAGCCATGCAGTTAGTTTAATTGTCTTTCTATGAACTCTACTTACTTCTCCTCTTTTACTTCCTCCCTCTCCCCTACCTGCTGCTCCTCCTCTCCTTCCTCCCTCTCCCCTACCTGCTACACCTCCTCTACCTCTTCTCTCTCCGCTACCTGCTACTCCTCCCCTCTCTTCTCTCTCCCCTACCTGCTATACCTCCTCTCCCTTCTCCATCTCCCCTACCTGCTACACCTCCTCTACCTCTTCTCTCTCCCCTACCTGCTACTCCTGCCTCTCTCCTACTGGCTACTCCTCCTCTCAGTCCTCCACTACTGGCATGATAGAATTTCCTATTTATTTAGGCAAGTGTGCTAAATGTTTTTGAGGGCATTAAACTTAGTTATGCTAAATCACCTGAAAAATAACTGTGGGCAAACCTGCCTGTTAATGCCTGCCCCACCAAACAGTGATTCATGCCGCTTTAACAGAATCCATACAGAACAGAAACACAGTCAGGAAGTTCGCTTACAGTCGTCGAACATTTCAATGGCTACAGCCCGAAAATCTATGCCACTGGGAGCCTTGTAGTTGCGTACCCTACGCTGTAGCCTGCACTGTAGCCTAACACCCATACTTATGTTTCTGGGGAGGTGTGTGTCAGGCTACAGCATAGGGTACACAGCTACGTGGCTACCTATGCCGTAGATTCTATGCAGAAGTGTAAATCAGCCTCATGATGTGCGATGTGTGCGATTTTTAATGTGGTGTGACTGTTGCTGTCAGACATGGTGGCTACACCATCTCAGTAACAGCTACTTTCCTGGGAGGAACTGTCTGATGAACAAAAGAAAATCCATTCAGTGGCAGCAATGTGAGTCACAGGAGAGTGTCCAGATTTGGTAAAGCTAACAGGAAGGCCACAAGTGCAAAAATAACGGCTCATTTTAGAGTGCCGTGCAGAATGGATTCTCTACGCGCTTACCTCTCCTACCCGTGAAACTGTTCTGAAGGCAAAGGGGAGCTCTATATAGTGTATACCATGACAAAACATACGTAATGTAGTTA
Source organism: Mormyrops boulengeri (assembly GCA_026781065.1). Lineage (NCBI taxonomy): Eukaryota > Metazoa > Chordata > Actinopteri > Osteoglossiformes > Mormyridae > Mormyrops > Mormyrops boulengeri. Next base: position 26,701,566 of record JAODLD010000002.1, on the reverse strand, counting down.
GAGGTATACAAGTTTAATATAACTTTAAGAACTAACTCCGCTTATTTTTAGTTATCGATGCTCACAATCGAAAAATAATCGGGTGTTTTTCAATGACACATGTCGCCAGGAGGAGTGAACAAAGCGAGTCCCCGTCGCATCCGTCCATCAGGCATCCACGGCAACCGGTAAATTAATGGCCGCTCCGAACGATGAAATAAACATCATTACGGAAAATCATTCACATTTGCACAAACCGGCTGATTAAATTTATATTTTAATTCAATTCGGCGCATCCCTTCGGGAGTAATCTGCGTCGCCTGTGTAAAGTGCGTCTGCTCGGCAGAACTTTGCAATGGGGAAACAGAGCTGTGGTGTGCATCGGGCCGGATTAACCCGTACTTTATACGGGCACCGCGGACTTTAGGAGCGCTTTCAGGTGAGCTGCCGTCTGTCGACCCGCTCTTCTCGTACAGATCTGCGTTTTGTCCATATTATCAGGTATTATGTGAAATCAAGAATCACAGTAGCTATTCATTCCACAGATTACATTTTATACTGAGTAAGGGAGGAGCTCTCAAATGTTACAAGTAGATGAGAACGGCATCTTACCTATCGAAGACACTAGGATTTATGCGGGTTTTGAATATATTGGCCTTAAAATTAAATTATTCGGTAAAATGATGGTGTTTGATTTCTCTACACGTTACGCGGGCTGTTTATTACTCTGTATAACTGTAACCCAAACGCAATGGGGAATTTAACATTTCATATCCTACATAACCGAGGCGTAAAATAAATAATACTATGGACTTTGTTAATTAAACACCTATGGTTAATATATTGCCTTTGGCGATTCGTATAAATTAAACACAGGAAGTAAACTCCGAAATGAAAAAGGGACAAAAATAACCCCATAGAGGTCACTTTTCCTTTGAGTAGATACAGTATCATATACAGTGTTATCGCCGTGAAGACGACCGCTCAATCGGCCGTTCTCTCCCACGCCTCGTGGGAGTGGGGGTCCCCCGTATCGCCTTGGTTACACCCACCCATCGTGCCTATGTGTTTTAATGCATTATATTTATAGTGAATCTGTGAATAAATCATTGTGAACCTTTGCTTTCAGTAAGCGTTGCAGCCAGTTACCCCCTGTATCCTGTTGCTTTGCACGCTTTCTTTCAATTTACAAGCGATGTCTTGCGATCAAGTCTACTTTTCAATCCTAGATGTCATTTAAATGTCAAAAGCCCACCTGTACTTGTATACGCTTGCTCCTTTAGGTCAATTTAATTCAGTTTCCATGCCGTCTGTCTCATCTGACGTTGGCTGGCTGCCCGGTTCCTTTTTAGTTTCATTTCCCTTTTGCAGTCATTTCTCTGCATTCCCAAAAAAAACGACTTTGTATGGAACCAAAAGATGCTGAAGATGGACGTGTGTTTTCAGGGTGCGTTTATGTAACAGGGAGGGTGCAGAACGGAGAAGGTAAGCTGAGTAGTAGTAGTAGGCTATAGGCTACCAGCGGGAAATTGGTGTACGCCAGACCACTTAAAGATGTGTGCAGAATGACGCTGGGCAGATAGACGCACTTATCTCGGAGATGCTAACGTTGTAAATACTTAGTAAATACATTGATCATTGTGTGTTATATTGTTTTGCATGCTGGTTCACGTTCATGGATTAGCGGATCGTGCATTACTAATTGGTTTGTTTTCTCAATTGTGTTTCACAGAAGCCTTTCTTCAAAAGTCGTTACGTGTGGTGGATATTTTACAAGGATTTCTCTATAGAAACAGTTATCAGACTACGCTGGGATTTAAATTCCAGTCTTATTTGGAAAATTAAACACCCAAAATAAGGACTTATGAGTGGAAAAGTGGTGAAACCTAAAGAAGAAAAGGATGCGTCCAAAGGTAAGATTTAAACCTTTTAACACGATGACTATCGCGTTTAAAACGACCTTCAACTCATTCGTCTCCCACATTTCGTAAAAGAAAAGCTACAGATAGGGAAGAGGATAGCTAATTACATAGGCTACCTTACAAAAGGAGGGTGTATATCCAGACCCCTGTGCACTGAGGTGCGGACAAAGACCGCCTTTGAGAGTCCTTCTCTTTGTTAACATCTACTCAGTACAATAACTGAGATCAGTTTATTGTTGCCATTCGAAGTTTCTCGATGGAAAATATGATTCTCGTGAAACAATAATATGTCTTAGATCTTAAGTGAATGGTGAAAGACGCGAAGAAGGGGCGTGTACGTGCAAAGTGTACTGTAATATTTATTTAGAAATATTTAGATGAACGGGGTTGCTATCGCTTTAACGCAGCTGTATTAATGTCCCTTGCATCCTGTTGAAATTTCTTTTGCTTGTGATTCTCGCGTCTGAAGGGCCAGGTCTGAATGGCGCACACTGATACATTCGTGTCACACCACTCTTCATTTATGGGGTGACGTGGACGCACATGGGTCGCAGTATTTTTGGATTGGTGCTGCGCAAATTGCTCGTTACGCAAAAACGTTTCTGCATGTCTATGGACTAGGCACGTTTTGTTTCGGAGCGTAAACTTGGTAACTATTGCCATGGAGACAACACGGAGTCGGGGTTGCCAAAGAAACGCCGACGAGACGTGATGCTGTAGTCGTAGGTCTAAAGGACTAATCGCCACACGGCGGCTTTTATTTTATCGTTGTCATATTTATTTACTGTCGTAGAATCAGGACTTCTGCGAATACAGGCCTACTTAAAAATTTCCCCCCGAATTACAAACAGAGGACATTTATTCTGTACTCAAGTATGCTTGCCTATTTACAGAATGCATCATATCAATGCTTATTTAGGTCTATTGTTCATTTATAGTTCCATACATAGCCTACAATTTGGTACCGAATATAAAATTAAGATAGGCCTACATTCAAGAATTCACTAATACGGCCGCACCGCATTTAAGTTCGGCAAAATGTAAGTTAACGCCCAGTATACGCCTAATAGCTAGCCCACTAAGAAGATAAATTCACAAACAAAGAATAATATTTTTTTGTTAAAATAAACGTATCGGAGTTGTCATGCAGTTAGCTTGAAAACATCGTAAATACTGTAAATACGCCGCACACGATAAGACTAATTGAACGTCCAAAATGAGGAGCATGGGCCGCCGTGGGGGAATCCAAGGAGACGTGCTTGAGGAGAGGAGCCTAGCTGAGAGGAGCAGCTAGGTGGCCGGTCAGCTGGCCCAGCCGTGGGAAGCATGCACGATCATCTCTGCTACAGCGCACGGGCAGCAGAAGGCTGCGCTTGCTTTTTGTTGTTTAATTGCCGTCTGAAATAAAATGAATGCTCTCAGACGCCCATGCTGTGTCATCGAACAAAGTGTTTCATATTTTCAGCATTCAAATGGGCCATTCTTGCATTTTACATTTGTCGTTGTTGTTCTGCTTTTTAAATAGATGTATAACTGAATAGTATATCCGCAGAGATTTGGATTCCTGCTCTGCACTGTTGTCTGCTGGCCTAGACGTGTGTGATTACCCACGATTTCTTGTCCAAAATGTCACACTTCTTCATACTGTGGTGTGAGGTTATGCGCGTCTTCATTTGAAGACACTAAGGCAGTAAGTAGCACAGAGAATAACAGAGCACTGCATTTCTATGGATTCCCACTCGTGAGAAGAAAAATATACTGGTCACTGCATTTTCATGGGGTTCTCACTGGTCAAATGGAGACTGAACTGGTCACTGCAAAACTAATACTGAAGTAGCCATTTGACTGAAGAGCATCCCGACCTGTTAGAATCTTATATACCTGGATCATGTCCCCCCTTAGTCTCCTTTGCTCAAGGCTAAACAGAT
>JAODLD010000002.1:26664776-26676589 GCA_026781065.1 Mormyrops boulengeri | reverse complement strand
TGCAGTGTGGGTGGGACAGTGAGTATTGTAGTATAGCTGGACTCTGTTCTGCAGTGTGGGTGGGACAGTGAGTATTGAAATATCTCTGGACTCTGTTCTGCAGTGTGAGTGGGACAGTGAGTATTGTAGTATAGCTGGACTCTGTTCTGCAGTGTGGGTGTGACAGTGAGTATTGTAGTATCTCTGGACTCTGTTCTGCAGTGTGAGTGGGACAGTGAGTATTATAGAACAGCTGGACTGAAGTTCAATAAATCTAATTCTTTGAAGTTTGTCCCTTGAACATCAAATAAAGACAATAACATCAAATGTACTGTTGATCAACAAAATGTAATCAACAGCACCTTCCTCTAATGGCTAGTGTATTCAATTCAATTCAGTTTTATTTGTATAGTGCATTTTCACAAAATTACATTGTCTCAAAACGTGTAGGATGGTGCCCTGGTCTTCAGGATGATATTATTCTCTCCCTGCAGGAAGCTGAAATAAGATTGTGTGTTGCTAATACATGCATGTACTGTGTCCAGAAACTATGCAGGATTTTGGAGAGCAGTGTGGCCATCTGTCCATATCTGTTGTTAGACTGGCACTGAAAACGGAAGGTTCTGGAACCCTGCCGTTCAGTGATGCATGGCATGGTGACAGATAAATCAAATAGTATCACTGGCTGTAATATCATGTGGTGTTCAGACGAAATATCACATGGTTTTGGCTGTCTCCAGACTGAAGAGATGGGTGTCTCCTTGTCACATGACCGCTCCTCTCCTCATGATGTTCAGCCTGCCCCTTATTTCTCTGTGAGGCTCACCAGCACTCCGGACTGCAACGCAGTTGTCACAAGCACGAATACACACCCAAACTGCTCTGTGTGGAGAGTCGGATGTGCTTGCTGAGCACCAAATCAGGCTAGCAGAAATATGAGTCAATAGACATCTCAATAAATTGCTTGGCAGCTGAGGTATGTGGCCGTTTTTTTCCCCCTTGTTTTGTTTTTTTTTGTTTAACAATCTTTATTTCATGAACTGTTTATCTTCTGAAATGGTAAGAAAAATGTGCCAATTGTGTTAAATCACAGCTAGCCCTCCAAGGAGATGACTGTGAGCACCGATCAGATTGGGATGATGAAGAGTGTGGGTGTGGTGTGCGGTGAGGGTGGGGTGCCTCTTTTATCAGGTTACAGTAAAGCTGTGATTGCATGTATCGAGCAGCACAAAGAATATATTTATATGGTGGTTGGGGTGTACTATACAGATACGTTTATTTATAAATATGAGGTCCTTCTGTAGGCCCATTCCATTCCCAGTAAGCTTTGCACGGCTTCCCATTGTACTTCTGTCTTCAGGTGTTGACTCTCCTTTGAGCCACACCATTGATTCTTTTCGGGAAACGAATTCCCTGTAGAGGAGTATCATCAACGGTCATACACTGCCGTGTAGCCCCATCTAGTGGTAGAATATGGAGACATCGCCATCGCTCTTTTTTTTTTTTTGTATGGGCGACTTATAACAGAAGTAACAGTATGAAGTGTTATCTCTTTGCTTTCTTGATTAAACATACAGATGTCTTTTGACAAATGATCCAGGTTTATTTTAAGATGTGAACAAACGAGTGAAAAGGCTAAACGCGTCAACTTTATACAGCATTAAATCTTTGATTCCGTCATTTCAAATAAATGTTTCATGAAAAAAAATAACATTAGTACGCAATTATGGAATCATTTCAGTACAAATGTTGTTTTATTATTTGTATTATTATTGCATATGTATGTCTCGTGTCCTTGGGTCAATCCTAATTCATCTTCAACAAATTAATATTCAACAAAGGTTTTTAACTATGCAAGGCGTCCTTCTCATAACTATGTGACAGTCGGTGAAACGGGAATTAGTTAGCGTGAAGTCTAAGGTGAAGGCTTGCAGATGCTATAAGCGATTGTCTAGTTTCCAATGTGATGTGTATTGATGGATGCTGAGGCGTTTTCCTCCAAAGTGGAAAGGCCTGTATAACCGGCGTAATAGACGCATTAGGGGGATCGTGTTACATCGGTTTTTGTAACCCGAGTATTCTCGTCTTGACACGGCATTGGGCATTTTAGTGCGTAGCCTCGATTACTTTTTTTTGAGTAAGAACAAAGCAGTTTCAAAACGCCCTATTGCTGTTTTCCGGATCAACTCTGCTTCCTAATGCATCATTAATGCGCATTTAAAAGTCATGAAGGCCTGTCACTAAAGTCCATTAATGAGCTTGGGACGGCACTCTGGTTGGATTGATGGTTTCTCGACAATGCCTTTGAGAATTGTTTGAATATGGCTTGACGGTGGTGGCACCCTCTTCCATTCATTACGCGCTCCACGGACGGAGGAAGCTTTACGGAGGATTGTTTTCGCTCCCCTGCACAAAACCATGACTTTTCCCTTAAGGAAATCCGTTTCAGGTACGCTTGAATCTGTTCTGTTTTCATCTTTCTAAACACGGGACTCTAGTTATACTGTAAACATGTTTGTGGCAAATTGTATCAACGTTACGAATCATGATAAATAATCAAAATTAAATCTATTTTAAGTATTAGTAAATATGAAAAAGCTTCTTTATAGACAGGTCGTGTATCAGCATTAATGGACCGAATTCAATAATGAGCCGTTTGGCTGCTGTCCGAGGTGCTGAACTTATTCACGCGTGAGAACTATCCTTTTAATGCAATATATCCAGAAACCCTGACCTGCTGATTGTACACAATTATATAGCCTACCTCAGTATTCAAATATATTTATATCTGGAGTAATAAAGACTAAGTGTTTACTATTTATACGCTTGTTCTGCACATGTAATTGATTTACTAACACTACTGGTAGAGTCAAATACTAGTGATATACTCAAAATAATTTACTGGATCTAACGTCTGATTTCAATATAAATTCGATATAATTTTTAAATACTTCCCTATTGTTTTGTTTTTCAAAGAAAGTCAAAAATGATAATATTATGTAGACGTCCGTCTCAACATAACCTGCACTGTCGATATTAATGGTAACTGCCATAAGGATAATCGATCTGGGCGGTGACTTCTGATTTAATGATTGCATTACATAGGCTAACCATGGTAAAATATAATGACAAAATGAGGAGGGATTAGACCAAATTCCATTAAGTACAGCGAAGATAGTACGTTAAAACGGTGCTGAATAAGTAGTCGTTACTTTGCTTCATATGCACCTGACGCAAATTATTACTGATTACCCATTGATTGTACATAATTTATAACTGTAGGTGGCACCATTTGCTTCCACTTGTCACCGATGAACAGTACTGCTTCGGCGCCGTCTACCCACCGAACTTGGGTGCGCTTAATGGCTGTAATAGGAAACAACCTGTCACTCGTGCCGCATGTGGTCCCTCTTCCTTCTCTGAAAAACACTTTAAGATGCCAGTTACAGGGTGGACTACGGTTGTTGGACGTCACGACCGTGATTAGTGTAGAATTAGCTGGCAAGGCATCCTTTAAGCACTGGGTAAGACGTTATAGGCAAACTGAGCTGAGTTTTAGAATATTTGCAAGCAATTTTAAGACCCACAATACAACTACGCCTCGTAGCACGGCACTAAAATCGTCAGTTTTATCGAACCGCCATGTTCCCTTGTAATGTCTGTTCATATGTCAATACTTCACTTCTTAACTGAATGAGGTAAAGTCTTACAGCAGTATGTTCAACATGAGACATCTAACCTCTCTTTTATGTCTGTTGGGTGTATGACGCTTCTCTCTCACAGTGTGGGGATATCTCTAAATTTGTTGTATCATCTATAGCATATCAAGGTAATCAGTTGGGATTGTGTTGAGCATTTTCCGTGGATATTGTCTTCCGCCAGTTTACATTGTATTGAAACACCAAATACACTAAACAGCAATAGATTGCACTTGGAACAGAAATGGCTTATGTTCAGGGCTTCCTAAGTTGAATCCCATAGGTAAGGCTTCCCTGCGCGGAGCACTAGGACATGCTCATGCCTGTCCTGCTCTGGGAACAGAGACCTGCGATGACAACGCTGCGGTCTGACGCTGTTTTCCTTAGATCCTTCAGGGCTCGTTTCTACAGCCTTACATGAGCTTTTGCAGTTTAGATCTGCATGTGCGAAGACTAACTGTGAAGCATGTGCCAGCACTGAGACTGTGAGTAATCGCATCCACCTTTGGGTGCCAGTCACTTACTAGCCTGGAGCCAAGGAAATAGGTTTACGATGAATATCTCCGATTGTATGCGGAGTCTGTCTGCGGGGACACCGCAGGTACACGGCCAGGGAAGCCTCCGGATCTCCAGCGGGGAAGCCGAAGCAGATTTTTAATTCAGTAACATCGGCTGCGGGGCGGCTGTTTCTGCACATTTAGATACTGTACTAACTGATTATTATTCATGGTCCATGAACACCGAAAGCCATACTTCTCGTTTCGTATGCTTGATATATGTTATTAAGTTTTGTAACTGTGCTTAGACTGAAAGAGTCCCGCACACTGAGGACAATTCTGAATTATAAGGTTATTTCTTCGATAAGTAACAGAGAAAGAATCGTGACCAATGTTCTGTCGAATTGAGCTACTTTGTTGAGTTAGGCTACCGTAGTGCCCTAACCCTAACCCCCCAAAAAAACCTAAAATTCTTACCCTAACCCCTAAAACCTAACCCTAATCCCGAAACGGTGGAACTACACATGCGCAGAAAGGCTCGATTACACATCTCGATAGGTAGCTCAACTCTTCAGAACACCGGCGTTAGTATTTTGAAAGAAGTGGTTGGGGGTTGCCACTCCTTTTCCAGTCTTTTCTTTGCTGTGAAACGACCCCTCCGCTGGGCGCTGACAGAGACGCAGCCGACGAGGCTCAGACAGCCACATGTCGCCTTTCCTGCAGACTGGGGGCATTTCGCTGGAGACTTGCTTTTATACTGGGGGAGAAATGCTCCGTGAAGCCGAAACTGGATAAGACACTTAAAGCTTATAAGGAAATACCAGTCACGCCTGATACACTCCCCGTATTTACTTGTGAGGCAATAGAAACGATGACTGCCCTGTGTATGTGGATTACGGAGGATTTTCACTTTTGTAGGAATAATTGATCTGTTAGTACGGGAATTAAGTTTTTCATTCATCTGAAAGTCTATCCGTGAAGCGCCAAGCTGGCGATGGCCGCAGCGATCGCCAGCTCTCTGATCCGGCAGAAGCGCCTGGCACGGCAGCGGGAGAAGTCCGGCGTCCAACGCTGCGGGAGCAGCCCGAGTAACGGCAAGGCGGCGTGCGACAAGCCCGGCGTGCTCGGCATCTTCTCTCGGGTCAAACTCTTCGGCTCTAAGAAGCGAAGACGGAGACGACCAGGTCTGATGCTGCCTGACGTGTTTTCCTCTTGATAGTCGCTGTTGTTACCGACTGAGCAGCCGCCTCATTCCTTGCGTGCGGTGTTTATTTCTAAGCAAGATCAGTTTACCCTCTCTACAGGTTCGACAATGGGGAATCGCTAATAAGCGAGAGCAGCTTGACGCACTTTAATTACATATACATATTAAATATCACGCAAAGTGAAATGAGTTTTGGAATTCTCTTCTTTTACTGTAGAGTTCCATTTGCATTTTATGGCTGTACAGCGTTCTTGGTATTCATTCCTTTTTTTACGACTTATTAAGATATAAATGATAAATATTTGTTGTTAATAATCTCTTCAATATTGCCTGGCTATGAATAGGAATACGGGTCCACTTGCTAATAAAGCAAGACAATAAGGAGTCAAACAAAACATTTAGAACATGGTATATATGTCAATTGGCAGCTCTCTTACATGCCTCTTATTTCTCATAACTTGTTTTGTGTTAGATGTGTTGGATGTTTACACTGCGCAGTTCCATGGGATATTCTAATAATAATGAAATCTGGAAGTCTATTTAATGTGCTGATAGTTAACTCACAATAAATTATTGTAAATTACAAGTATATCAAGTTCACTTTAGTGTGATTGTGTCTTGTAATATAATTGTCCTGCTTTTTTGGGTGCAGTTATTTATGCCTTTGTGGGTGTTGCTACAATATCCCTGATTGGTGGGTGTAGTTGTTTATGTTTTTGTGGGTGTCGCTGGTATGGCCCTGATTGGTGGGTGTAGTTGTTTATGCCTTTGTGGGCGTTGCTGGTATGACCCTGATTGATGGGTGTAGTTGTTTATGCCTTTGTGGGCGTTGCTGGTATGACCCTGATTGATTGGTGTAGTTGTTTATGCCTTTGTGGGCGTTGCTGGTATGACCCTGATTGGTGGGTGTAGTTGTTTATGCCTTTGTGGGCGTTGCTGGTATGACCCTGATTGATGGGTGTAGTTGTTTATGTTTTTGTGGGTGTTGCTGGTATGACCCTGATTGGTGGGTGTAGTTGTTTATGCTTTTGGCTCCATGGCATGAGCACTGGGTTACTTTCTAGATGGTTATAGGCATAAATCCCTGGAATAGAATAACCTTGGAGGAGGCTCTTGACCTGAATCCATTAGCAGTGGTATTCGCCACTCGTTGGCAAATAAAGAATGAGGGTACAGCTCTTGCCTCAGGGCTCCTCAGTGAGGCCACTTCATGGCTGCCAGCAAACTCACCGCAGCCCATTTACCCAAGGGTGTAGGAACCCGGAGGGAGACGTGTATCCCCCAATATTTATTTTGGATTAATTTATCTCTCCCAATAAATAGACCTTTGTATTTAAATGATTATGTTTTATTCCACCCAAATACAAACTTTCTCCTACTCCATTGCCCTAACCCATTGAAGCTGGACTCTTTGTAAAAGACTGCTGGACTGCTGATTAAAGAATGCTGATGTGTTCTGTGGCTGGCAGGCTTTGCTGGTAGGGGAGTGAAGGAGATGTCGGGGGGCCTTCCAGTAATCACGTACATCCACTCTGTGCTCCTCAGCCACTCTGACAGGGAGGGAAAGGTCCTGTAATGCTTGTGGTTTGTTCAGAGTGATTATGGAAAGCATTTTGGATGAGGAGTGTTTGTGTGTCACTGCCTTGCGATTCACTCCCTGTTTCCACCCTTGTGATGGAAACAAAAAGCTGCCATTTGAAAGGGGCATCGGCCTCCATCCAGCCCTCAAAACACAAGCAATCCCCCTACCGCTCCAGCTTGAAAGGTTTAAAACTGGAATCTAGGGGATAGAAAAGACTAAAAAGATAAAAGGTTATCTAGACAGGTCAAGTGAGGCTGCAAGAGAATTGGGAATGGGACGATGAAAGAGAAGATGAAAGCATGGAGGAGGACACAGTTTCAGCACCAGGAATGTGTGCATGGACGCAGCAGTCTCACTGGGTCTTCATTACGATGACTTCGTAACAGTCGGATCTTTTTTCATGCTTTTAGCTTTCAGTCTTGTGTAAACCTTTTTTATTAATAAGGGCGCTGGTCTTCTTAGCTACATGTGCAGATACCTTGAGTTTGGATAGTGAAATTTAGATCTTATTAAGGGAAATTCTGTGTCTGTATTTGGAAGAGATATTATTCAGTGTTAACAGAAGAGCGGGTCCATCTAAAGGAGCACATTTTAAGTTCTGATCTGCCTTTGATGTTTCTGTTTAGGGGAAGCCTGCTTTTAAATGCTGCTGTCACCTTCTGGCGTTTGGAGAAACATGCGCTCTTCCCGGCGTTGCCCTTGCTCTGATGTCCCTTGTCTCTTCTTACCCCGATGCCTTCTCCTGTCTCCACAGAGCCCCAGCTTAAGGGCATTGTGACGAAGTTGTACAGCCGGCAAGGTTTCCACCTGCAGCTCCAAGCAGATGGAACCATCGATGGGACAAAGGAAGAGGATAATGGCTACAGTAAGTCTCAGAGGCGTGATTCTCCCTCAGGGAGGCCCAGGGCTGCCCTGTCTCACCTCCCACTCCTCACTGTGGCTGGAGCTTTTTCCAGGTCCTTCCCACATTCCCAGATCTATGCACTCACACTATTGCTCAGATTATGTTGCCTTTTTTGTCTTAATCTTTCTTGAGTACCAACAACTCTGTGATGATATTGCTTGGTCCCAGACTGACCCATTCACCTTCTGTAATGGCCGAATCCCATCACAGAATTAAGCCATATTTGTTCTCTCCCTGCTCTGTGAATGATACCAGGACCCAAACTGAATCTTAAGCACAATCTCCCCATTAGATCTGGTGGCGAACCATCAGGTTAAGCTGCCTGCAGCCCCTTTCCCATCTATCCTTCCAGGGACAATTTCAAGATTTTTTTAAGGTAGGGGGCACAAGAGGGGCCTTAAATCATACTGAGGGGTCACACTTATCATTAACCAATGATATGTTTTGAATCAGTGAATGACAAGAAGGGGGCATTCAGGGGGCCAATCAACTTCCTGCTGGGGCCAGTGGCTCTATGCCCCCCATATGCTCCTGTATTCATTCATCCATCCATCTATCCATCCACTTTCCAACCATTTACCTAATATAGTGTCACGATGGGGGTGCTGCATCCTATCTTAATGGGAATACCCTTAATGTGATGCTAGTCCATTGCAGGCCATGCACACACAATCACATACTTCAGGGAATTTAGAAAGAAAAATTGACCTTAATTACACATCTTTGGATTGTTGGAGTATTCAGAGGAAGCCCACATAAGGTGACTGTGAGATAACAGTGTTACCCACTGCGCCAGCTACATGCTCTACCTACACTTAAACTCAAAAAGAGTCGGATACAGTCTGCAAATCCACCGAAACAACCTTTGACTGTTTTCCTAATGAGGTACCATCCACACTGCCCTCTCTTTACTCTCCAACTGAGCCCTTCATTCTCAGGCTCAGTTCCTGATTATATCTCACATTTTAAGCTTTCACATCTTCATTGTCAAGCAAATTATGAAACCTCACATTCATATGACAAGATTCCATCTGATAAACTAAAGCTTGTATTTACTCCTCTGAATGAAATCCTACATGAAAAATTGCAGCTGGTTTCTGTGCCCATAATTCAACGCAAAGTTGAGGACCATCCAGCTAAATGAAACCTGGCACCGTGATGTTATGTGTATGTCCTGTCTACTGTCACGCTGATTTATATATACCTCTTCTTAGGGCTGGGAGATCTAACGATTCTATATCGTGATTAATCTTGATGCCGTCCATGATTTACTTTTCGTGAGAATCGTGACCTTTTATATCCTCCTACTAATATTTCCAAACTTCACATAAAACTTAGATTGCCAGTAATAACGTGGATCTCTGCTACACTGACAAACCAGCAGAATAACTTCCTACTAGATGGGTGAGCTGATTGACCAAATTACATCGCATGCCTCTATCACAAGGTCCCATTCATGTGTAAGGTTTGAAAAACAGGTCAGTGTGAGCTATCGGCATGGGGAACAAGGAGCTTCTGTAGTCCCAAAAAAGTGCTCAACTTCAGCCTGAGTATTTGAAAAATCTGTGATATTTAATGGTTGTAATCTATCGACTGCTTATTACAACATTGTTTAATATTCAAAATAAAAATAAAGTTTAACTCAGGTGTTAATAACCATTTTGAAAGACAGTCTCTTAAATGCAATATTATGATTTAAATGGTGCTAACAGATAAGTCATTAGGCATGTTGGAGTCTGGATACTCTTGACAGTACCTTTCAAAATTGGTAAGAAAGATCACGATTCAGATTGTGGATTGCGATTGAATGTTAAAAAAAATTGTGATATGATTTTTTGGGGAGATCACCTACCCCTTCGTGTTGTAACATAACAAAACAGGTTAATGATTAAGAATGAGGACTATGTGAGTGTTATCAGTTGCCCCAGAAACTAAACCTTTGCAAGCAGTGGTACACAACAGATAACCTAAAGGCCATTACCCAGCAAACATCAGGGGACGTAGAGAGCATAGACTGAAATAATAATTGTCTAGAAGGCTTGGCAAAGGAAGAGGCTTTGCTTATACCTTGTCAGATGGAGGGGATGGGATCTGCAGGTTTCTCCTGTTAACGGGTGTTTCTCTGTAACATTCTGAGCCTGACACTCTTAGCACAACTTCAGCACTGTCTCTGGGGCTGTCTCGATTCACCTTGATGACACCCAGATGACCAAGAAACAATGCTGCTGTCATAGATTGGGTACTTCTGCAGGTAGCAGGCCTAATCCACAGCACAGAATGTCAGAAAATGCTTGGCGGTAGCTTGCTAAGTGGAAAGTGTAAGAGGCACCCTGGGAACAGGGGATGAACTGCAGAGGATTTAATTATCCCCTAAACCGCAAGGATGCTTTTTCGCTCGTTAACTGAACTTCTGCTGCACTTAGGGTCACATGACACTACTTACCTGGCTTGATGAGTTCTTACCCATGGGGTCCTTATCCTATAGATAACAACCATGAAAGGCAGAAAACACTTATGAATGGTACCTCAAGGTTTAGCTGCCTACACAACACAGCGGCTTTGGGTTAGATTCATAGACCATACACTATTAGATCACTAGACCATACACTGTTAGATCCGTAAACCATGTACTGTTAGATCTGTAAACCATACACTGTTAGATCCGTTAACCATGTACTGTTAGATCTGTAGACCATACACTGTTAGATCCGTAAATCATATACTGTTAGATTTGTAGACTATACATTGGTAGATCCGTAAACCATGTACTGTTAGATCTGTAGACCATACACTGTTAGATCCGTAAATCATATACTGTTAGATCTGTAGACCATACACTGTTAGATCCGTAAACCATATACTGTTAGATCTGTAGACCATACACTGTTAGATCCGTAAACCATGTACTGTTAGATCTGTAGACCATACACAGTTAGATCCGTAAATCATATACTGTTAGATCTGTAGACCATACACTGTTAGATCCATAAATCATATACTGTTAGATCTGTAAATCATTCACTGTTACATTCATAGACCATACACTGTTACATTCATAGACCATACACTGTCACCACCTCACTGAATAACAGGATTTGACAATGAAACAGCGACTGTAATGACCATAATGTTTGTTAATAATATCCGATTTATCTGCCTTACATATGGGTCTCTGACTGAATCCTCAGGGATCTGGCCCTTATGTAACAGCAGGCTTTTCCAGAACAACAACATTGTGGAGGAAATTTAAAAGCTTCTGGAAAATAAGATGAAGAAAAAAGATTTTCATCCTGCTACCAAAATAGAGTTGTTAGGAGCAGGAGCTGCTGTCTCCATAGCGACAGGTTCTATATGAGCTCTTCATGTTCTGCAAAGGTGGGAGAGGATGGAATGTGGCACCAACAAGCACATTCCGGCTGCATGTTATTAGTGCAGATTGGCTTGTAATGGACCTTAACTACGGGTAAGAGTCAGAGATACATTTGGGGCTGAGGGTAAGAGTCAGGGCTAGGGATGGGGTTAGGATAAAAAATTTTAAGGTTATGGTTAGTGATACGGGTATTCCTCCAAAGTTTTAGCAGCAAAAGTTCTTCCCCAAAGCAGGAGAGCTCTTGTTTTCAAAATAACGTATAGTGGTAACTCGGTATAAGTCCACTTTGGAATAAGTCCAACCTGGTATACATCCTGTTTGGATGCGAAAAATTTTGCTCGGTATACGACCTTTGTTTGGAATACGACTCACATGCTAGAACTTGCATGGGTCAAAACGAGTCACGACACCGCGCGCTACCCTGGTTTACCTCTCTCGAGACGAAGCCACGACTGCCCACGAGCATCAGTGCGCCAGTTGCTACCATTCAGTGAACAACCCACGCTATAACTCTCTTTTCATTTATTTCATCTAATTGCTTTTGTATTTATGTATTTTAGTATTAAGCAGTGTTTAAAT
>JAODLD010000002.1:26633499-26655226 GCA_026781065.1 Mormyrops boulengeri | reverse complement strand
GAGGGGGGTCATTTCACCACAGGCAAAATGGGAAAAAATTGGTCACTGGCCCCCCAGAGTGAACAAAGTGTGCATGCATAGCATTCAGGGAGTAAGAGGCAGAGGTAAGAGGGACACACTGCCCATGAGTCAAAGGCGCACAAACAGCAGCTAAGAGCTTTGCGGCAGGACTGGCACAGGCCGGGAGATGCCACCCACAGGGTTCTGTGCAGTAGAGGAGAAGTCTGTCAACAGGCACCAAAAGAGCACTTAAGTTTTGGATGTTGTTATCATTACATAAATACACAGTAGGTTCTGTTTTGTTTCAGAAATGACATTTTTCCACTGCCATTTCTCCATGGGTAGCATAGTGGTCTCACACCTCCTGTGGCTCATGCATGGGAGTTTGCAGAAGCAATGGAGAAAGCCTGTGGACCCAGTGATGTTTTAACAAAATACTCTGTTTCTCAGGAGCGGGAGGTGAGTCCTTTCTCCAGTTATGCTCCAACGGCGGAGGAACCTGGTGGATAGGTTCTTTCCGGTGAAACATCGGGTATATCAGGCTTGCACATGATCATCTTGACCATCATGTACTTGGATCAGTGCCGAGTTTGAAGCATTGAATAAATTGGAGACTGTGATGCTCTATCAGGAAAGGGTGGATCACACCTTTCAGGGGATGGTGGTTGTGGGGGGGGGGGGATTTGGCCCAAAGGGAATTCAAGTACCTTGGGAACCTGTTCATTAGCGACGGTAAGAGGGAACTTGATATTGGCAGGTGGATCGGATCAGATCGGTAGATGTGTGATGCTGAAGGCAGTGTATTTATCTCTGTCCCTATCTATGGTCATGAGCTGTGGGTGATGACAGAAGGAACAAGGTCATTAGCACAATTGACCAAAGTGAGGTTTCTCTGTAGGGTTGCTGGACTCATTATCTGTGACAGGGTGAGGAGTTTGGAGATGAGGAGGGACCTGGAAATAGAACTGCTGCCCCTTTGGAGGAATCCTCTGCGTCAGTTTGGGAATCTCATTGGGATGCCACCAGATCGGCTTTGAAGGGAGCGGTTTCGGGAACGTCACCAGCTGGGAAGCAACCCCAGGGCAGAGTCAGGACAAGCTGGAGGAGGAATTATACCTCACATCTGGCTTTTTAACATCCGAGGAAGCCCCAGAGGGAGCCCGAATCTGTGGCTTTGGACAGAGAGGTCTGGACTGACCTGCATGACATGCCGCCACAGAGGCCCTCACCAGGAGATGATGAGATGAAACGTCATCCCTCCAGCTGAGACCATGACCTCTCCTAAGTGTCATCTCTCCTCCCTTTTGCCTCCTGAACTGCCTCACACCATCATGTGGGCCTTTCTCCTTATCACCCTAGTGCCACCTTGGCCTCGTCTCCCGGTGACTGTCCCATAAGCTATGCTATTGTTAGCATTCCAGTCCCAGCAGAAGCCTGGTCATCGTGACCCAGGTTACACAAAGCGGGCAACCTCACAAAGAACACAACATTCTGCATTCATTATGGAACAGTACGTTACAATACAAAATACAGGAAAAATGCATTCCAGAATCATAAATCATTTAAGAGTGTTACCAGAAAAGGCTTACATTTTTATTTTATTTTTTGAGCAGATTTATTGAGCGACAGACATTTTTGAGAAAGCAGGGTCAGATTATCTCAAGAGCAGCTGGGGTGTTAAGGGCCTAAAGGTGAAATCACTCCGTCGATTGTGGGATTTTAAGCGGCAACCTTCTGATGACAGGGGTAGCACCCTAAGCTGCTGAGTCGGCTCCCTTCATCAATGAACCATGTCACCGTGTGACTGACAAAAGCCAGAAGCTCAATGTCATTCTGTTCCATTCTAGAAAACACACACAGTTTTATAGGTAGTGTTTGGACCCATCATTCTTAATGGGATAGAACAGTAGAGCACATAACACAGTATGGGTATGATACAATGGAAGGATGTTTCCACCAGGTGGAGACCATCTGGTTAGAATGAACCAACTAAGAGTTTAGCAGAGTGCAGTGAAGGCGTTCATCAACTTAAAGTTCATGTGAAGCTCATATTCTTCATAAAGTTGGTCGTACTGTCAGGTGTGATGTAGGCAAGATCTCAGCAGGTGGAAGAAGCAGAGATTGAGACCTCACTAACTCAAAACAGACACGACGCCGTCACCTGGAATGTCTTAATGCCTTTCATCATTATTTCAGGGCACAACAGATTTATCCAGCAAATGGCCTCAGTGATCCAGTCTTCAGCTCACAGCCGTGTCATCTCTGTCAACACATCATCTACATGTTAGCCCAGTGTGTCACCTTTCAAAAAGTGACAATAAGATGATTTGCATGACAGCTGTCAACGGAGGTAGAATTACTGCACTGTTACATCATCAAACAACCAACCAACACAACTCATCTAACAAACCCTAACAAAAATAAAGCAATACAATCCTTTTGTATCTTAGCACTTCTGCACTTCACATGAACACTGGCTGAAGCGGCCAACATGAACAGTTGATTCCGGTTAGAGAATCAGGGACTGGAGGTCTTCTTTATGGTTTACTGAACTTTAATTAGCTCGGAAAGCAGATGAATTACTGTGTGGATGACAGCTGGTTGTACAGGATGTGAGATGCATATGTGTGTTGTATGTGTGTGTGTGTGTGGTCTATGGGAACAGAAATAATGTTTATATCAGTATTTAGCCAGGTTACAGATATAACAATGCCACAACAGCAAGTACTACAATAGTTACTTATGTAACAGCTGCGTTGCTATTTATAGTAATACTACAGCGGTAAGTTTAATTAACGTTACTTGCAAAACAGCGCTCGCGTTATGCCAGGTAAACGGTAACTGGCAAACTGCATAAACGTCGTTTTCTTACTGTATAACTTTAAATCAAATAATCAGTGAAAGACAGGGAAGAAAGTAAGTACAAGCAAGGTAGTAATAAACACTCTTTAACATTACTCACTTTCCATGAACGCACTTAAGGGATAACAGGTAGCGAGCATCATGGCATTTTAATGCACATTAAAGGGAAGAAAGAAAAAAGTAGCGAGTCTCACAGTATGCAACACTTAAAACAAACCGAGGATGGAAAACAAAACACTTAACTTTAGTTTCACCTTCAGTCTTTCTGACATCTTTAATCCAGTCCTTAATCATTTGTATTACTTCAATTCAATGCTTGAAATAGGAAAAAACAGGTGCCGGTACTCCCCTTGATATCCAGTACCAGGTGCAGGTACTCCCCTTGATATTCAGCACCAGGTGCCGGTAATCCCCTTGATATTCAGCACCAGGTGTCGGTACTCCCCTTGATATTCAGCACCAGGTGCCGGTACTCCCCTTGATATTCAGCACCAGGTGTCGGTACTCCCTTGATATCCAGCACCAGGTGCCGGTACTCCCCTTGATATCCAGCACCAGGTGCCGGTACTCCCCTTGATATTCAGCACCAGGTGTCGGTACTCCCTTGATATTCAGCACCAGGTGCCGGTACTCCCCTTCAGGTGTCGGTACTCCCCTTGATATTCAGCACCAGGTGTCGGTACTCCCTTGATATTCAGCACCAGGTGCCGGTACTCCCCTTGATATTCAGCACCAGGTGTCGGTACTCCCTTGATATTCAGCACCTGGTGCCGGTACTCCCCTTGATATCCAGCACCAGGTGCCGGTACTCCCCTTGATATCCAGTACCAGGTGCCGGTACTCCCCTTGATATTCAGCACCAGGTGCCGGTACTCCCCTTGATATTCAGCACCTGGTGCCGGTACTCCCTTTGATATCCAGTACCAGGTGTCAGTACTCCCCTTGATATTCAGTACCAGGGGCTGGTACTCCCCCTGTTATTCAGTACCAGCAGATATTGAGAGGTGCCAGTACTCTGAAAACAGACACAAAGAGATGCTGGTACTGTGTACCGGTGAGTACGCTGCTCCAATTGTGATATAGTAACTCAGGGCAAATTTGTATGCAATAAAGTCACCATCTGCTCTTGTATCTTTCCTCCAGTCCAGTCATGGAAATGCCTCAATGAGAGCTGACATTTCAGCAGAAAGCCATCGGCTCTGGACTGTGAATGGCAGCCTGTAAGAATGTGGTAAAGAGCAGCTCATGGCCCATTAACAAGACAATAAACAGCATGGTGAAGTATCCTGTTATTCTGTGGAATGACGACAATGTTTTCCAACCTTACTGCCCTCCATATCACAGTTCTGAGTCTAGATAGTCAATAATCTGAGTCTTAGAGCCCATATTGCATGCAGGGAATGCTCCCATTCCAGCCACTAGAGGGCCCTGCACATGAGGGGTCATAATTCTCTCCCCACACTGCACTTTCTCTCCTGTGCTTGTGCGCCTGCTGTTAGACTGTGTGTGTGCATATAATATTCATGAAGGCTCCCGTCTCAAGAACAGCCACTTCCCGTCCTGTTTGCCCAGCTCAGCTCTGACAGCTACAGCCCTGCTTTTCCACAAAGTGACAGTATAGATGCTGAGGAATGAGGCCGTGACAGAAGATGCTTTTAAATCACACTTAAGGACTCCACCAAAGATATATCACTTATTCGTCTACATTCTGATGAGTTTCACTTAAAGCCACACTGTACTACGCATTTCCTAAGAAATGCTGAGCGTGAGGAGACGCAGACTCCCATCCAGTCCCTGGCTCATGCCCTTCACTTTTTTAATGTATGATGACTCTTTTTTGGCTGTTCCTTCTCCTGAGCCCCAGGTAGGCATACCTAGGAGAGAATCTCCAGCCACGTCTCTGACAGCAAGGCAAACAGAAAGCTCCGTATGTGTGCTAATGGTCGGCCTGACCTGGGAAGTTTGGCAGCTCAGAACGAGGCAGGAGGCACTGCGGCACTTCCGGGCGACGGCTTATAGCCGGATGGCAGAGGATCTGGATCAAGTGGCAGACGGAGGAGGGAGGATGGCGCTGGCAGGACAGACCTCAGCTCCGCATTGATTTCCCCGCATTAACAGTGAGAACAAATGCAAGCAGAAATGTGGGATTAAAGCAGGAACAACACATGAATTTCACCGCACAATGGACAACGTCATTAAATGACCTCATTCATTTTACATGATTTAATCAACAAACAAAGACTTTTATTGAAAATATTCCACACCCTTTGTGATGTCAATTTGGCAAATTGTATCTGAACAGTCCTCGGCATGAAAAAATGTGACATATGAATCAATCACCCAGGCCCTTTAAGAGGGGGCAGTGTGCAGCTCAGGGGGGTTGGACGCTGTTCCCGTGTTCAGAGAAACACCAGCTCAGATCCTACGGTCAGCAGAGTGACCTCACCTTAAGGCCCTTAATCCCCTACTGCTCCAGGGACAGGCTGACCCTGCATTCTCAAAAACGTACATCACTTTGAATAAAAACTTCTGTTATCTAAATGTAAGTGCAGCATTGCTCAAACGCTAAATGATTCTTTACAGCAAATTTTTCAGTTTCACTCATTTCTCAATCTATGTGTATGCGCTTGTGTAAAATATACATTTTTTCGCAAACTGCAGCCTGGTTCTTCCGTTTCTCATTAACGAAGGCCTTCTTCCTTGCTTGAAGAGTCTTCAGTCCTGCTTCCAGGAGCCTGTTATGAATTGTCCTAGCAGTGCACTTCCCACCACTTAATTTTTCCCATTCTTTTTGAAGGTCACTTGAGGTCATCCTCTGATTTATGAGGCGCTTCCGGATAAGTTGACGGTCATCTCTGCCATTAGAAAGTTGCTTCTGCCCTTTACCTGGCTGGTTTTTGGTCATTCCCAGCGTCTCCTGCTTCACCTTGTTCTTGTGTACTGCTGTCTTAGAAACTTTGAGCCTGCAAGCAGCCTGCCGCACAGTGTAGCCTTCTGCCAGCAGAACCACGATTAAACCTCGATTTAAAAATGCTGATTTTTAAAAAATTACAGAGTGGTCTATTAATTTTCCCAGGGCTGTAGATATATTACCACACCCTCTTCAGAAGAAGCGCAATTGCAGAACTCCCAAAATGCAGTGCAGGCAACACAAGGCAAAGCAACATTTCCCTTCAACAAAAACTCACTTGCAAGAAAATGAAATAATTCTTAGAGGAATACAACATACTGGTGTGGCGCTTCCCTGATTAATCAATACATGAAAGAGGAAGCATGTCTAACTCTTTAATGGTGTTGGAGTCAGAAGGACCCTGTCTAGCTCTTTGCTGCAGCTGCTTGACTGTAACCTTAAAGCAAAGAGGCCTGTAAAATTTGCAGTTTCACAATAATTTAGGGGAGTGACTTCGTTCTAAGATACATACTGCAATATGGGACTCAGTGGGCTAGGAATGTCATACCTATATCAGGAAGTCACTAGTTCAAATCCTATGGTTGGCAGACTGATTTCACCATCGGGCCCTTAACCCCAGCCGCTCCAGGGACTGTCTGACCCTGTTTTATCAATCGTATATTTCGTTGGATAACGGCATCTACTAAATGCTACATGTAAAATGTAAACATGATGGGTGATGGCCGGATAGCACATCAGAAAGCTCCAATTACAAGATTTCTAGAACAGCTCTTATTTGAGAGAAGCAAAGGAAGACAGAGAGCGTGCAGGCGTACTTTGACTGGATCTGCCCCAGCAGGTGGAGCTAGAGGGCTGGAGGGTGGGGGGCGGAAGGGGGGGGGTTTGGGGGCTGCAGAGGAGGCCACATAGTTCGCACCGAAATGCTGATGAGTGTCACAGCCGAGAGACAGCACATGTGATTATAAGGGGTCTTGGGATATGTAACGACGCATTACGTAATAATACTGCATTATGTAATAACTCAACAAAATGTAACAAATTTTCACTTCATTATGTAATAGCACCCGCTTTTGTAATAATCTGTCATGTTTTGTAATAGACAGCTTGAATACAATATGTAATAAATTTCCCGGCATTTAGTAATAAATTATTACATATTGCGGTGGTTATTACAAAATGCAGGAGTCACAGTTTTTAATGGTGAAAATGTAATACTGTGCATTATGTGATAAACAACCAAAATGGATATCTTCATTGACACTTTGTCAAGCTATTACATGTGTTACTGCACAATGCATCGTTATAGGATACTGGAGTGTGTCTTTCGCTATGGCAGGGTCTAAGCGCACCACAGCAGCACCAAGGCTGTGAGATACCACTGTCACATGACGTAGCCGGAAGAAACGGAACAGCAGGTGCGTCGGCACCTTAATGTTTAGTCAAAACAGATTATAGTTATTCTCCTCAATGGGGAAAGGACCAGAAAAAAGGTAGAGATAAACAATCACAAATGAATAAAAATCATGATCTGGATCCATAGTCCAAACACAGGAAGAAACTCACAAAATCAATACGGGAATTACCAAGCGAATACACGAATCGAAATCACAAGACAAAGAGCAAGAACCTGGAGAGTAAACAGGAGTCATACCCAGAGGCCAGATCATAAAACAAATGCTCAATATGGCAGGACACTCAATCCTCAGCTAGGCGGTAATTGAAAACCGGGTCCCATGCCAATTAATCAAGCTGATGAGCTGCAGGTGTGCTGGGGGAGCGGGGCAGGACCTGACTGGGTGCGGCTGGATGGATGCTTGGCTTGATGTGAGCATGACAGAAGGAGCATTTTAGTTTTCTAGCAGATAATTATACATTTGTACAGCCAAACAATTCTAATCAAAGCAGGTCCTCATAACTTGCCTGTATTGGACTGGCATCCCGCTCAGAGTGTTCCACTGCTTCCTGCCCTATATTTCCTGGGATGGTCTCCATGGATAGATGGATAGATGGATGGACGGATGGATGGATGGAGTACAGTGTGGTTACCCAAGGGGTACAGCCCAAGGCAGAATGAGAATAAAGGTGTGCCAGAAAGTGTGAGATGACAGCCCGCAGCGTGTCAACACCACTGATCTCAGTTTAATACAATTTATTTTATAACATGCCCTGTCTAGCAGGGCGGCCCCCTTTCAGCTCACATAAACACCGTAAACTTACGAGAAAAATATCCAGGATACAGAGAATTTATTGAAGCACTAATGCATTTACACTTTATCTTTTCATTTATTTCGTATGTGTTCTTTAGTCTGTATTGCTAGTTTATTTTTGGCTTATGTGTTTTTGCTATAAGCTGTCGTTAATGGTACTGGAAGGCAAATGCGACTTGTGTAAAACTTGACATACTAAATGTTCTGGATTTCTTAGGTCAGTCGAGACCTGCCTGTATATATAGAGTGCAAGTCTCCACTTTGGGTCTTATTTGAAGGCTGGGACAGAGACAGGTCAGTGGGCCGCCAGTGTGCAGGATGGTCACCAGTATGGGCCTGATGGCTGATGGTGTTTACAGCTAAACCCATACAATGGTGCCATAGTTATCCACTACTGTGAAGCAAAGGCTCAGGCTGGTGATCATTATCAAACACTTACAACAGCAACCAATGGTTTTAAGTGTCAAATGATGCTTTTATATGCACAACTGCCTGGAAGTTAAAGCCTAAAGCCATGTTAAATAACAGCCAGTAAAACCATGAGAAATAATGGAGAATGTATTTCAGCTTGCAGCATTTCCATTAAGGTCACCCATCCGAGGCTTTAAAAAAAGACAGATTGCAGTCCATCAGAAAGACAGACACGTATAACGATGGCTTTTGCCACGTGCTTGGGGTTTTTGTTTGTTTAACAAAGAGGGCTCAGACGTGCAAAACTGCCATCTCCTGGGAATAGAAAGAAGTGCTTGTGTGCTACAGAAAAGGATAGTTATGCGCCAGAGAGGGGAAACAGCTGAGAGACTGAGTGCTCGGTCGTCAGTCATAGATACCCGGCTGAAGTACCGTTGTAGAAACCATGTAGAGGCAGTGCTCGACTTGAATAAATAATCCGCTCCACAAACTTGAATTAAATTTTATGTAAGTCGGATTTACCTTACCGTTCAAGACACTCTATAGGAGGGATCTCAAACTCCAGTCCTGGGGGGCCAGAGCCCTGGCAGTTTTTGGTTTCCGCTCATTTAACACACCTGATTCAACTCCTGGTGCTAATGACCACAAAGCTCTAGAGCTGAATCATTTGAGGTGGAACAGGGTAAGAACTAAGCTACACAGGGCTCCGGCCCTCCAGGACTGGAGCTTGACACCCCTGCTCTATAGCAAAAAAACACATAAACCGGATATATACTAATAATAAAGAACATGTATCAAGTAAATGAAAACATGCTTAGAAATAATTCAGTGTCCGCGCATGGTATTAGCCTCGTTTTGGGGATCTGATCTATTAGACATTCCAAGCATCCGTTATCGTCACATTATTTTATGCCATTTATCATCAGGCTTAATGTGACGCTGGCTTTTTGAATGGAAGTGAGTCCGGGAATCCATGGGGAAGCCTGAATAAAAGATCCAAACTTCCAAACAGGCAGCATCAATTTCTCCAGGCGTACACATGCATACGTGCGCACACAACGTCAAACAAATCTGCGCAGATGCACGATAATACATTTTGATACATTTCCATTAAATATTCAACTGTTCTGAATGTCGTATAATATAATTTACATAAAAGTGTAAAAATATTACAGCCATTAGAGTGAGATTTAGCAAATTTAACCCGGTTTATTACATGACACTAATTATTCTTAACTGACAAGATCACTTTTCAAACTGTACCCTGCAGCTATATTTTAGTTCATTTCTCTTCGTGGCAGATTATTTTCACATGAATTCAAATATTTCTTTATGGAAACAGAGAAAGGATCAGCTCCAATCACAGAGCCTTTTTATAAAATATTGGCATTTCTCCAGATAAATGTTTATATTTTGGCTTCCAAACTCGGTCCTCGGAGCCTACTCTTAATTGATTAAGATTTTTGTTTTTCGTGAGTTGTTAATGATTTGATTGATTGTCGAATTAATTTGAATTATGCTTATCTCCGCACACGAAAGCAGGGTTACCCCAAAAGTCATCTCACCCTGAACTGCGGTGTTAAACTTGTGCATTGTTGAACTTCCAGTAACTGGTCAACGATCTGATGATTTTGGAGGCCTTGGAAAACATTCAGGAAACTATTTTTGAGTATGAGTGAACATTGTAAACACCATATGGGGCCATAGGTCCTGCAAAATTGCTTCATATTCCTTGGCTGTTATGCAACTATATGCAGCACAACCATCAGGGGTAACCATCACCTCCCACAGGACGGATCCCCATACAACCGATGCCGTAGGTTGAAGGTATCATTCCTTTTCTCCTAAAATAAGCCTGCCTGAATTTAGGAAAAAAGGGGGAACGATGGCTCATCACTACTTTTTTCATTGCTCAAGGGTCCGGGTTAAACCAGGATACACGTCTGTTGTTGTCCACTGGCTCTAGATATGAATGATTTCCGAAGAGCATTCCTGCCATAAATCCAAGCTTTGTGCAGCTTATGATATACAGTTTAGTTGCAACTGGACCGCAGAGGTGCTTACTTAGGTTCGTGGTAAATTTTGAGGCCATATTGTACTAAGCATCTATCCTATGAAGTGTTTGTGTTTCCGCGTTGGTGATCTTCCACTTGTTGCAGTGCGTCCTAAATTCTCAGTCGTAAATTCGCGGTTGATCTAAATATATATGAGAAACAGAAAAATACAGTCCGTGCACATTCTCCATACTGCTTTTCACCGTGTACATGTCAAGATCACTTTAGTACCACATAGGTGATCAGTCGTATCATTTGGGGATCAACGACTGTAGTTTTTGGGAGTGAGCAGCTGGCTTGATGATCAGTTGTAATTCACACAGCCATAATGTTCAGGTATGAACCGCCAATTTTATGCATGACTGAATAACTGAAAACATACCTGAAATCAGTATTCGTATTATGGCATGCTTTTAAATACATTCAACAGCACTTTGAACGTGAAAAGCATCATACCCCTGCCTTAATTCTTAGAGACCAGTAGAGGGCGCACTGGGTCTCTGTGAGGAATTACAGGGAGCGCGCCTCTCTCTCACCATGTGCGTGACCGGCATGTCCACTGTCTGCAGGGTACCAGAGAGCGTCGCTGAATAATCATCACCCAAGAAAATTAAATATAACGGATTAATCATAATATAATTATAGATCTTTAACAAGGTCACATCACTTTATTAAAGCCTAGTGTTTATGAATGTGCTGTGATTGATTTATGTCAATAGTTAATAAAATAGTCTATATTTAAAAAGTTAAGAATGAAATTTGTTTTAGCTGATATAATGTTATTCTAATTCTGGGACATTCCCCCATATTATCTTCTGGATTTCCTCGAACATTCCACGCGGTGTTCTTTCGACACGTTCTGGAATATTGCTCACGCTACCCATCCATATTCTAGCGTTATGGAATAGATGCCAGCCAAGTTGGGACTGGGCCGCCTCTGTGTTTACATGCATCTGGAGGAGAAGAAGCTCTGACCTACACAGACTGCACATGTCTGCTGCTGACTTTATACGCGTCCTTCCTCTTTTTGTACCCCCTATTCCTCACGCGTGTCACCTGTTTCTGAAAAATTTATATTAAGATTAATTTTATTTCAAAAACATTTTAAATGTGCGCTTTCCTCCTGAAGGCAGGAGATCAAAGTTGCTGCCGACAGACTCTGCAGCCCGGTAATGCGCCGTGCTCCGAACAGGAATATTTTTATTGCTCTTGGTTTATCCACTGCAATTTTTGTGTGAGTGACAGATAATTGTGTTATTTTTCCGGAATATATCATTTGCAGAGGTAAATATATATTGTAGCGAGGCGGATAGTACCGACAGGCTCCGGTGAGAAACTATTCATTTTGGATTTAGTTGCCGACCCTATGAGTAGTTTGGGGGTGTGCAGGAACGCCCTGTCCAGGTGTTTTAAAAGGGTTTTAAAAGAGGCCCAGTGTCTTTCAGGAGGAGTGGAGTTAGTAATTTGTATAACATTCTCGGACGAGTTCGGCTGTGGGTGAGTTTTGGGACAGGAGGGAGTCACTCGCATCCAATTACGGCGATGGTGATAAGCAGCGAGGGGGCGAGCTGGCTTAGGGCGGAAAGCAGGGATCGAGGCACTCAAGGTGCGTTGCCAACGCTTTATTTATTTACTCTTACAGTAGCTTATTTGCAGAAGTGAAGAAAAACAGCTTTGTTTGAGTGTAGTATTTCTGTAGCAGAAAAGGACACAAGGCTGCGGGACACCCTGGACGAGATACCTGTACATCACAGGACACGTCAGGCACGCGCGGGAGAGGGGCGAGGGGAGTGCCCCTTTTGCCCAAATTATTGAAAGTGACCCACTTTTGAGTTTTGAAGTGCCCCTTTTTTCACAACCAAGGATAACGCAAAATTTCAGTCATTTGGCGATACCAGTCAGCTTAACTGCCTGTCTTTGGACTACGGGAGAAAGTCCGCATCGCATAGGGAGAACATACAGACATAAAGCAGAGGTGCAGGTCAAACTCTGAATGTGTGAGGCATCAGCAGTCCCAGCTGAGCCGTCGGACTGCCAGTGACTGGACGATTCATGATTAAATTCGTATTAGTGTCACCCATTAATATACAGATAGTATCACCCAAGACATGTGACCTGCTCAGATAATAACTTAGAGGGAATTTGGGCCAATGGTACATTCCTCTTCAATTTGGGGGGCTTCAAACATCACCAGGCAGTTAATTAAGATATTATACGATCAAGAAAAAAGTTTTGAGGCAAAAATCAGCTGTGTAACTAAGATTATAAGACAACATTCCCCGTTTTACTTGTGTTGTATTTCAAAAAGCAAAGTTTGACAAGTCTTCTTGATAAGCCGTGTGCCTCATAAAGCAGGCTGAGATTCCGTAGGGCCAAGCTCACTAAAGCCAGACAGCCCTATCTAATTGTACTCAAATGTGTTTATTTGCAGTTTCCTAATTTCACATCTTTCGCCCGTTCAAAAGTTTCAACCCGGCCCTTCTTGCCATTTACGGTATAATTGACCATTTTCGCCGATGCACTAGGCTGGGATCACAGGCTTTCGCTTTTTGTAACTATCTTTCTCTTTTAAAAGAGATCAAATGAAATCTGGAATGGCATAAATTTGGAATTCAGGCGCCAGACAACATTTATCTCTCTTTTCCTTCCATTGTCTGACGTTTGTGCATGAGAGTAACATCTCATTTCTGCGGAAAAGGATCATTTATCTTCTGATTTATATTGTAATGTTGCAGCTTCATTAAAGCAGCTAATGAAGCTGACAGGAAGCCTAAAGCCAATCAGCAATCAGCATTTCCAGCACCGCGTCAGCTTGGCTTAGTCACTCAAAACCGTTCCAGGATTTGACAGATTCCTTGAAATATGTGATGTTTTTATGCCGAAGGTGCGATGGCCCGGGCTCCTCAATGCACCATTGTGAGGAACCAAATCTGCTGTCACTTCCAGCAGCTGCCGTTGCTGCTGCCTGTGTCCAAAGCTGACTTTTCCCATAGACTCAGCAGAGGAACAAAGAGTCGACGGGGTGTCTTCAAACACAAGCAGAAAAGCGCGTAAAATGCGCCCAGCAAGCGCCTTCAATTAAAGAAGCAGGATTTGAGCTGCAGGCAGCATCATACATTTCAGACGAGCCCCTTTTGTGTTTAGATTCACGTTACATTGTCACCGAGTAGCTGACTCCATCCATACACATCTGTCAAAGGGGCTATTTATCTTATTTACTTGGTCTCTGTCACTCACCCCCTTTCCTTCCTCCTTTCTTTTCCTATATTAAGTATTTGGGCAACCTGTCAGTTTTCTCGCATTGGCTGAATGGGACTGATGGGTTGGGTTCTCAATAGGGCAACATGTGGCCCATGTGCTAGAAAGTTCTTTATGGTGCCGTTCTCTGCCCCCTGTTTGTTTTCATTTGAGTGAAAGAAGGGGGACGAGCACATTAGGAGACTAAACAGGGCAGTTACGTCTGCTTTTAACCACCGCTGTACCTCAGCCAAGAGTAAACACAATGAAAGTGAATAAGTTTCAAAGCTGCTTCTTTAGAAAATCTAATGATAATGACGTTACAGGGGATGTTGCCTCTTAAGCTGTCCCGGGAATCTCCGACAGGAGTATCTGGATGAAACACCTCTGGCACGATCCAGTAAACAGGTGCCTTCGCCCTCGATGACCATCTGCACCCCTCAGATCTGGCCAGAGTGCTGCTTCAGCTGCTGTTTTCCTGAAGCTTTGGCCATGTTTACAAATCGCCCTCAAGCTGACACTAAACGCTCTTTAATATTTTAGCGTTTTGTCACAGGGAGGCATAAAGATGTGGAAATATTTGTCTGGACACAATAATCATTCTGTCATTTGGAGAGTTGCTTTGGAAACGTCGGTGTGAATTTCCCTCCCCTGCCTTCAGTTTTGTAGTATTGGTTTTGGGTCTTGATTAAAGATTAGACAGGGCTGAGCCCCCTCAACCCCCCACTGTTCCTTGTCCACCATCCATCACTGGCAGAGAGATGTCCCTCCCCTTTGGTCCACTCTGCTCAGGACACAAAGGTGACAGGCTGGATGTCCTCTCATGAGAGCCAGCGTAACACAGCCAGTTATTTTCTCCTGCTGTTTTCCCCAGAGGGCAGAAACCAAGGCGGAGGGGGAGGGGGTCCAAGAAGAGAGGCATGCCTGATGAAATCATGGGAAGATGAAATGAAATGACGTAGATACGCTCAGATGTGACATCATATGGACTTCTAACCAAGACGACTGCCTGAGAATATCTTAAAGTGACAGTGGTGATGTATTTTAGCACTCCACTCTGAAGATGAGTAACACATTGTAGTTATGATATTTAATGCTCCATCATGTATACAAGTAACACATTGTAGTGATGTAATGTAATGCTCCACCCTAAACATGAGTAACACAAAGATGAGTCATAGGAGTTGGCTGTGATATACATTGGGTGGCAGTCGAAGGCAGGAGCTACCTAATCTGGCTCTAAGGACATGGAATGTAGCGTCTTTGGTGGGAAAGGAGCCTGAGTTAAGTGCGGGAGGTAGAGAGATGCCAACTAGAAATAGTCAGGCTCACCTCAACGCACGGCTCAGGCTCTGGGAACAAACTCATGGAGAGGGACTGGACTCTATTCCAATCAGGAGTTCCCCTTAGTGAGAAGTGTCGGGCAAGTGTGGGTCTACTCATAGCCCCCGGGTTCAGCGCCAGCATGTTGGAGTCCACCTCGGTGAATGAGAGGGTCGCCTCCCCGCACCTTCAAATCAGGGGACAGGCTCTGACTGTTTGTGCTTATACCTTCTGGGAGATCGTGGATGGGGTGTTGGAAGTGGCCCCCGCTGATGACTCCAGTGTTCTACTGGGGGACCTTAACACTAACGTGGGTAACAGCGTGGAAACCTGGAAGGTCATGATTGGGAGGATCGGCCTGTCCGATCTGAACCCGAGCGGCGCTCTGTCATTGGATTTCTGTGCTGACCACAGTCTGTTCATGACAAACACCGCGTTCAAGCATAAGGGTGTTTGTAAGTGCACCAGACATTAGAGCATCTTAGGCCACAATTCAATGATTGATTTTGTAGTCGTATCGTCAGACTTGTGGCAGGATGTTTTGCACACTCCAGTGAAAAGAGGAGCTGAGCTGTCAGCTGATAACAACCGGGGGGGTGAGTTGGATCCGATGGCAGGGAAGAATACCAGATAGTGAGGGTGTGCTGGGAGTGTGTGGTAGAGGTCCCTGTCCAGAAGATCTTCAACTCACACCTCCAGCAGAACTTCTCTCGAATCCTGAGGGAAGGTGGGGACACTGAGCCTGAATGGAGAATGTTCCTGGATTCCATTACAGAAGTGGATGAGGAGATCCCTCCTACAGCAGGGATGGGCCTATAACGTTGTTGGTGCCTGTCGTGGTGGCAACCCTGAAGCCGGTGGTGAACACCAGCGGTAAAAGGAGCTGTCAGGCTGAAGAAGGAGGCCTTCTGAGCTTGGTTGTCATGTGGGACTCCTGAAGAAGCTGACAGGTACCAGCAGGCTAAGCTAAATGCAGCTTTAGCGGCAGTCAAAGCTAAAACTTGGGTATGGGAGTTTGGTGAGGCCATGGAAAATGACATTTGGTCGGGCTCAAAGAGATTCTGGCAAACCATCAAGCGACTCTGGAAGGGAAGCAGGGCCCAGTTGACCTCAAATGGGGATATAGTCAGGCCATGAAAGGAGCACTTCAGGACCTCATGAACCCCACTGATATCCCTTTCTTGGAGGAAATTGAGCTATAAGGCTCTGAGGAGGACTTACCCATCTCTTGCGCTGAAGTCACTGAAGCAATGAAAAAACTCTTCGGGGGTAAGACTCCAGGGGGGGATGAGATTCACCCTAAGTTCTTGAAAGCTCTTGGTGTTGTTGGAGTGTCTTGGCTGACACACCTCGCCAGCATTGCTTGGGGGTTGGCAGACTGGGGTGGTGATCCCAATCTCTAAGAGAGGGAACCATAGGATGTGTTCCAAACATTACGAGGATCACACTCCTCAGACTCCCTGTGAAGGTCTATGATGAGGTACTGGAGAAGAAGGCCCACCCATTGGTTGAAGTTTGGATTCAGGAGGAACAATATGGATTCCATCCTGGTTGCAGAACACTGGACCAGCTATTCACCTATACAAAGATACTGGAGGGCTCATGGGAGTATGCCCAACTAGTCTACATGTGTTTGGTGGAAAATCCATATGACTCTCAGGGGGTCCTGTGGGGGCTGCTTTGAGAATATAGGGTATGGGGTTAGTTGTTAAAGGGCATTAGGTCCCTGGGTTTGATTTGCCAGCAGAAGGTCAGACTCATTCGCGGTGGGTGTTGGACTCCACCGGGGCTGCTCTTTGTCACCGATTCTGTTCATAACTTTTATGGACAGAATTTTCTCAACAAGAAAAGGTTGGATTGCCCTGACCTAGTGGGGGATAATTTACTGCCTTAAGTGAAGGAGTTTAAGGATCTCTGGATCTTATTCAGGAGTGAGGGAAGAAGGGAGCAAGAGTTCGACAAATGGATTGGTGCAGCGTCGGCAGTGATGCGGATTTATCAGTCAATTTGCATTCCTACCCTTACCCATGGTCATACGCTTTAGGTTGTGACGGAAAGAATGAGATCATGGATACCAGTTGCAGAAATGAGTTTCCTCCGCAGAGTGCCTGGGCTTAGCCTTACAGACAGGGTGAGGAGCTCAGACATTGGGAAGGAGCACAAAGTAGAGCCTCTGCTCCTCCACATTGAAAGGAACCAATTGAGGTGGTTTGGGCATCTATCTAGGATGCCCCCTGGCTTGGGGGAATGACTTGGTTTCCCCCCCGAGGAGCTGGAGGAGGTCTGGGCATCCCTGCTTAGACTGCTGCCCCCATGGCCTGGCCCCAGTTAAGCGGAAGATGATGGATGGATGGATGGATGGATGGATGGATGGATGGATGGATGGACAGTCCACCTTAAAGAGAAGTAACACATCATAGCGATGTTAGGTAGTGGTCCACCTGAAACATGAGCACTACATTGTAGTGATGTAATGTAGTGCTCCACCTTAAATGTCAGTAAAACATTGTAGTTATGTAGTTTAGAGCTTCACCTTAAAAATATTTACATTGTAGCTATGTCATTGTGGTCCACCTTAAAGAATATGTTACAGTGATGTCATGTCATGCTTCAATTCCATCAGCAGGAGTCAATATCTGCTCTTATTCTGCAGTGAATCCTTTCCAAATTCAGATGTAGACTTACAACCAGCAGTTCAAACATGAATACATTACTGTTTTAAATGCTGATTTATCCTGAAAAAGACACTAAAGAAGTTTGCATCTCATAATTTATTTTCTTTGAATAAATGAAGAAATTCTAGAGGCATACCAAGGATAAAATGATTTGCCTCTGTTAATCTTTCTTTATATATCTTTTATATGACTTGACCTGTTTTTTCCCTTTTACTTCAAAGGAAAGAAAAAAGTTTGTCAGTCCCTGTGTCTTTCTTGTCCTCTCTCGCTTTTTACTTTTCTTCTAATCCAAGTCATGCATCAGCGGGTCGTTGTGTCCTGTTGTTTGGCTGTTCTGCTAGTTTTAAATCACTGGGATTCCGCCTTTGTTCCTGCTCTTTGGCAAACCCAGAAAAGGTAAGGAAAGGAACGGCCAATAAAAATCTTTTGCCAAAGGAGGTCTTTGTGCTTCTCGTCAGTTTTTTCCCCCCGCAGCCATAACAGTGACTGTAATTAAAGGGGATTGTGGCTGAGATGTTGCTCTCAGCTGTGTTCCCTCAGCCTCGGCCGGGGGGGGGGACGGACACAGCTTCAAAGCCCGCTCCCAGAGCCCCATGCATCTTGACCGTGCACGTTCCCAGTCAGGCACAAGGAATGATGACGATCCACGACGTTGGCACTGCAACTCGTAGATAAATGCATGTTTTTACGAGTGTCTGCTGGATTTATTCAGGCATTCCTTGCGCTGACATGGATTCTTGCACTTTTTGTACATTCAGCAACCACACATGCGCATTTTACATAACAACCGGGCTGTCTGTGACCAGTACAAGTCTTAGCTGTGTGTGAATCTACTGTATGAATGAGAATCATTGACAACAGTAGACAAATTCCCTGTGTTTGAACAACAAACCTCATTCTGATAATTGAGATTCTTGTCACCCAACTGTT
Organism: Mormyrops boulengeri; assembly: GCA_026781065.1. NCBI lineage: Eukaryota > Metazoa > Chordata > Actinopteri > Osteoglossiformes > Mormyridae > Mormyrops > Mormyrops boulengeri. Next base: position 26,636,616 of record JAODLD010000002.1, on the reverse strand, counting down.
ACTGAGAAAAATACATTGTCCATTTTCGAAGAGATACCGAATTCTGAGGAAAAAGATGGAACCAATCAGTAGGACAAATGTTTTCTGTATTCCATAAACACAGTCACAATGGCTGAGTGCAACATGAATGAGTGGGGAAGCAGTGAGCAGCCAGTTTGAAAGGAAAGAGCGGAGTAGTGGATTATGGGAAAGCTGACCAGGAGGGACAACTGGGAAAGGGGGGTGGGCTCCAGTACAACATGGATGAATACTTATGAATACCATACACATGGTATTTGTATATATGTATGTATATATGTCATATGTATAGTTTTATATGTATTTTATACTATATCTGATTGTTACATCATGTATGTAAATATATATGTATGAATGTATTATTTATGTAAGCCACTAAATTTAATTGTACTTCTGTCACCCATTTGCACAATGACCAATAAAAATACTTGATCCCCGGTCTGCGAAAATTTAATTCCGGATCATGTCTTCAAGAAAACATGGTTAATTAGCTAGTTTAACCTCATTCTCAGATATTCCACTTGTTAATTTACTGTTCTTCAAAAAAAATGATTCTTTGCAAACGTTCATCTAAAAATATACAAATGCTGCTGTGTTTTTCTGACTTTTAATCATTTCAAGAAACACAAAAGAAGGATCTCAAAGGCATGGTTTCCTCTGTGATTGTTTTATAATGCAGAACCACAGAAAACCCCAAATGAAGTGCATGCGTGTGTGTAGCGTGTGGCCAAAGTGCTGAAAGAGGGGTTTTGACTTTCCAGAAGTGGACGTCAGAGCTGAGCCATGCACGCAAAGGGCTGTGTTCTGGAGGGGACTGGTTATTGCTGAACTGCCTGCCCCCATCTGTGCAACTTGTGCTAACTGAAAGCATTCTGGGTTCACAGGCTGGTTGGTCATGGATTCGCAGGAGACGCTGATGCCTGCAGCACATTCAGACACGCAAGACACACACAGGAGCAAACAGCACTGTACGTGACACTCCCTCCATCCCTCGCTGGGCATTTGGCACTACAAAGTGAGCTTAGGGGCAAATACCGGAATGGGGCAGAATCAGAGCAGACAGCCGCATCATCCGAGCCCTCAGTCCAGCAGGGCGGCGCACAAGCGGCCATTGTTCCAAGCAAAGACAGGATTATGAAGGGTCTTCAGGCTGATTGATTTTCATATGAAACCAAAGAGTGCCGGTAAATGAGGGATTTTTATGTCCACAGAGCTTGTGAGTGAAGTGAAGAGTACTGAGCAAAGGACTCCCAGACTGCAGCGGGCTGATCGGTAGCCTGAGCTTCCCTATGCATTCTGAAAACACAGGTGGCTGGTTAAGTCTGTGCAATGACTGGTTAAGCCTGGTGCAAAAAACATGGTGGCCATAAAGATCCAGAATAAGAAATGGCGTGAATGGAGGGCTTCTTTCTCCTTCGGACCATCTGCCCTTTCTTAAAGCGAGCATCCCATCCGGGGGGGGCGTGGCCCCACCCTCACAGAAGGTGTCAGATCCACTCAGACATTTGGAAGGGGATCAGGGGTGAATGATGAAAGGGTTGGGTCACTTGGCTAATCCCCGTCCCCCAACCACCCCCTCCAGGCAGGTCTGGCAGACAACAGACTCCATCCAGACACATTCACAGCATCGCAGACCGCAGAAACACGCACAGCAGACTATACACAGATGCTTACAAAGACACATGCGCAGACAGCAATCGAGTTCACCGACATATTGAAATACCGTACGACAGGCAGCAGATGCATATGGAGATACATAAGTCGTCATCAAACACATACGTGGACATACATGCAGACACATATACAGACGTGCGCGCAGTCAGCATGCACATGCGCGGTCATCAGACCCATTCACAGACATGCACACAGAGAGCATTCAGACAGCAGATATATATGCAGCCATCTGGCATATATGCAGACATGCATGCAGGCAGCAGACAAATACGCAGTCATCAGACACATATGCAGGCATGCATGCAGACAGAAGACATACCTATATAGGTACATGTGCAGTATTCAGACGCATATGCAGTCATGTACGCGGACAGCAGACACAAATGCGGCAAATGTACGCAAATTTATTTTTGAATTGATTTGTCCTCCACATCTTGTCTCCTTCCACAGCCCTTTGATGTTCTGTAGCAGATGCCATCACCTGCAAAGCTCCAGTTTCCCCATAGAGGTCAGAGGTTAGGATACAGAGCCTGCATGTTGGATACCCTAACTCCACTCATCGAGATGACCTCTGAACCCGATGGAAGGATGTTGACAGAGTCTTCAACTGCAAAGATCTTTTTGAAGTGAGCCTTTCTCCCTAGAGTGAGTAATTAGCAGCAGGGGCCAAACGTTTGGTCTGATGGGGGTGGTCAGACTGTGGAGAATCTGAGCCAGGACCTGCCCTCTCTCTGCCATGGGGATCTTTGAAGGTGACGTTGATCTGGACACAGTGAACGTGAGAAGCTCTTGTTCTTCCTGCAAGACGGGGCTCACGGGTCATGTGGGGTACAGCTGGATCAGCACAAGAACTGTGTCTGCTGTAAGCTGGCTTTATGATGAGCTCTACTTAGTCAGCTTGACTGAACTATTCCGTAGTTCAACACATTTTATTTTCATTTCCTAACTAATAGTTTGTAGGTTATTGCATTCTTAAAAAATGAGAGTTAAAAACAAAAATATTTTAATTTTATGTGCTATTAATCATGTGCGTAATAATAACACCCACAAAGACATAAGAACACGCCCACAGACACACAAGGACACACCCACATACGGACATCTATAGACACACGAGGACACACCCACATACGGACAACTACAGACACACAAGGACACACCCACATACGGACATCTATAGACACACGAGGACACACCCACATACGGACACCTACAGACACACGAGGACACACCCACATACAGACACACGAGGACACACCCACATACGGACATCTATAGACACACGAGGACACACCCACATACGGACATCTATAGACACACGAGGACACACCCACATACGGACAACTACAGACACACGAGGACACACCCACATACGGACACCTACAGACACACGAGGACACACCCACATACAGACACACGAGGACA
>JAODLD010000002.1:26610006-26630369 GCA_026781065.1 Mormyrops boulengeri | reverse complement strand
CAGCCCAAGCGTCTTCATCTCGCCTGCAGTGCTGGGCTGCACCATCTCCATGGCGACGCGGTGTGGGCAGCAGCGGCTGTCCCAGCTGTTGGGGGGGGGGAGTTGTGCCTTCATTCAGGCTGCCTCCTTGCTGTGTGTGCCTTTCAATCTCCAGAATAGGGCCTGGGCTAATCCATGAATGTTACCGCGCTCGCTCCATTCCCACTGAATCAGGTCCTGTGGAGCTGGGGGGGGGAGTGTGGGGGGATTCCGTACTCAGCTTCACACTTGATTGGTCCCTTCTGGAGTACCCCGCCTCCAGCCACCCCTCCCTGCTGGGCATGAGCCCATTGCCCCCAGCACATATTGACAGTCCCTCCTCAGCACTGAGAGAGGTGGGGGGCATCCTGGGCTTCTCCCTCCATGTAATTACCGCTCGTGGGCGGAGAGATACCCTGCTGGGGGCAGTCTCCGTCTCCTGGTGTCCGCAGCCAGAGGCTTCACCCCGTCCTCTGCCCCAATCTCTCCCACACCCTGGAGCCCAGCCCAGACAGGCTTGTGGGACATTAAGCTGGGTCCGAGGGAAGCTGGCAGATTCCTCAGCATGACAACCAGCAAACCTTCTAAGGTCAAAGGTCACGCTGCCGCTGCTCACAGTCATCTGGGCTATGGTGAGCATCTGGCTATTCCTACTATCTGTGACAATCAAGAAAGAAACATGAAAAACACAAAGAATCAATAAAGACATCATCTGTATATATGAACACGCTCCTCAAGCCAGCACAAGGTTGTCAAACCCACGGGCTGCTGTTGATCACGTGACATGATTGTTATTTTTTACATTTGGTGTATTATCATTCAAGCCAGATGACTTGTATTCATGTCATTCATGCTTTGCATTCTGTCATGGCTGATCAGAAGAGCCTCTCATTATATTGAGGTGCTGCATAAAAAAAACATTGAAAAATTAACCAGAAGGGGGCGCACTTCTATCTCTTTATTATGAAAGTGTACTTCCTGACCTCTCTCTTTCTTGTCTTAATTCCCCTTAAATAAAAATAAAATAAAATAAACACCCATTATTTACCTACATTTTTGATGTCATTGAAAGAATAATCAAACAGTAAAATCAACCAAGTCTAAAAATCCAGGACAATTTAAAACTGGCAAGCTTCTGAAAGCCATGCTGACTGCCTCCCAAAGACCCAGGTGACCCCCGTGCCAGACCCTGCCCAGACCCTGCCTTATTGGACCAGGCCCGCTCAGACAGACCGACCAGTGCCGAGTCTTGTTTCAGACCTGTGTGAGACGCGGAGCCAACGTGTTTTCTGATGATATGTTTGATATAAAGGGCTATAACACGAAAAGGTGATCAGCTGATTCCCCGTCACCGTGGAGAGCCTGTTTGGGAACTGATTGACCAGCACTGACATGGAAGACCGCGCGCCGGCCAGGTGAGTACCCGCCTGGTCTCAGGGTCAAATGCTCCACATCTGTCTGAGAAGGGAGAGTCCATCAGCCACAGTTAACAGAATCTGTTTCCATCTGTGTTTGAGTATCTCTTCCTGGTTAACCTCCGTGTTCCCCCACCTGTCTACGCTTCTGATTTTCTTTGCCAAATCTCACTACAGATCTGCCACCTGTACTGCATAAAGAAATTGTTCACTAATTTGAGGAGAAGAAAATCAATTCATGCACCTCTGCTTTTTCACACACCAATATCTGTCCTGTTAGTATTTTGTTCCTCTTCCTCCTCTTTGCGGGATCTGTGTGGTTCAGCGGGTTCGGATGTCGGTTTGCATCCCGTGGTCAGCATCCGGGGCGCAGATGGCGGGGGCGGGGAGGGGGGGCACTTCCCTCCAGTTAAATAAGGACCCTGATATGTCCCCCTCGCTTTTGAGAGAAAAAAACACTAAACTTTGATATGTAGCATTGGAAACTTAGATGTTTGAACTCATCAAACTTTGTAGACCATCACGAACTACTCACAGCATGTGGTTGCTGCATGTGTGAGTCCACACACACACACACACACACACACACGAGTTCCCACTGTATCCCTTTCTTTCCATTTGCAGATAGATAAAGCACATGTATTCGTATTACCTTGCACAGAGCTTTAAATTTTAAATTTAATGTAGGATAAATAAGTCAAGCATATCACCTTCTAAAATTTTATTCCAAAACATATATACTCGCCGCATTTGTGCATTCTGTTTGTGTTCCGCCGTTGCGGGTTTTGGGTCATAAACAAGTTTTTGTTTGTACTGCCTAAGTTGTGCCAGATGCAGTTTTGGTGACACAGACTAAGCAGTTTGTGATATAGATAAAATGCAAGATCTATCACAGTGTTCTTTCAAATAACAAGCAATGCTAGTAGACATGAATTCTATATAGGCATAATCTATTCCCAGCCTATGTTTGATGCAACTGTCAACATCATTTTCTCATATTTCTGACAGACTAATTTATGTTACTGCAACAAATATAACTTCATCTACGTTTGACCTAACATGATGTAACATAATTGATGTAATTATGTCTGTTAGAATAAAGCAATAAATCTATGAATGTGTTCTCACATAATATATAACATTACAGTATATTAGGGCTCTGTATATTTAAACTTGCAAAACATTGTAGAGAATGCTATCTGCTGTTTACGCTATTGTCCAATACACCATTTGTGGATGACTGGCGGCCTCATACTAGACAACAAAGTAACAGTACATGTATGGCGACCAGTGTCCATCAAAATGTTTAATGTATTAAATCATTAGCCCAAATCACGTTGAATGCCTCATCAATCATGGCTGGATAAGCTAAACAGTTGAGACCTTTTGGTCACTGTCCCCCCCTCTTCTCTTCTGTGCCCCTGGTCGGCAGAGTGATCTCACTGTTGGACCCGTAACCCCAGTAGCTCCGGGGACTGGCTGACCCTGCATTCCCATGGTACACCGCTTTGGATAAAAGCACCTGGTAAATAAATAAATGCTCTTTATGAAGAAGGTGCACTAACATTCGTTTTCGGTTAATACGTCTTTGTGGGAATTTCAGTTAATAAGACAAAAAAGGTCAGATTTTCCAAACATCCATCTTCCAAACAGTGACCCTGTACAGGAGCTAAGGGGAGGCTGACACTGAGCCCAGCACAACGTCGGGGTACACCCTGGATGGGGTACCAGCCCATCACAGGGCACATACAATCACACACTGTGAGCAACTTTGAGACAACAAGTCATATAACTGCATGTCTTTAGATTGTAGGAGGAAACCAGGAAAAAAAACCTGCATGATTCAGGGAGAACATGCAAGCTCCACCCACAGAGTGGAGGCTGGGGTTTGGTCTATTTTCATTTAATTGGCTGATGGTGACTGAAGAAGTGACGGCCTAGAGCCCTGACTGGCTGGTCGTGACAGCGCCGTGCGTTACCCGGGGTCTCCATGGCAGCATTATGTCATCCCAGTCAAAAGGCATTGGCTCATTGCTCAGTGGAGCTCTGTCACATGTCCCTCACCATGGGGTGACAGGTAGTGGGTCCATGTATGATGACGTGGTGTGCCTGTGTTTCTGGACAGTGGTGAGGTAATAATAGGTTGTTCTAGAACATTCTGGTCAGGAAATGGGCGGTCTGTGAGTCACAGGACCTGTGAAGCTGCGGTTCTCTGCATGACTTAAGTTTACATTTATTTTGATTCTTTGGTCTTCACCACAGTGTGGGTAACTTTCTGCCTGTACGTTTGTAAAAACACCAGTAAGTATTACAGTGGGGAGAGAACACTGTTTACACAGAACCACCCCCCCCCCCCAGTTTATTGTGGAAAAGGCACAGCAGCATTGTTGCGTTTTAGAACTGATTGATGTGCACATTCTGATTTTGCCAAGTTCAATGTGTCCCTGGGTCAACAAGGGAGGGGCTGGTGTTACACTTTTTTAACCAGTCACAGTCTTCATTGCATGACATCACCACATTAATTAAAGGCAGTGTTTTCTCTTAAGCAACAAGGTGCACAGCTTTGTAAAGTAACTGTTTAACTGTGTATGTCTTTTGTTAAGGTGCATGTCATAGAAAACAACACCACCACCACCACCAACAACAACAACACCACCTCCACCACCAGCTCCACCACCACCACCAACAACACCACCAACAGCAACAACAACACCACCTCCACCACCAGCTCCACCACCACCAACAACACCAACAGCAACAACAACACCACCTCCACCACCAGCTCCACCACCACCACCAACAACACCACCTCCACCACCAACAACAACACCACCTCCACCACCAGCTCCACCACCACCACCAACAACACCACCTCCACCACCAGCTCCACCACCACCACCAACAACACCACCACCAGCTCCACCACCACCACCAACAGCAACAACAACACCACCTCCACCACCAGCTCCACCACCACCAACAAGAACAACGACAAGAACAACAATAACAATAATAATAATAAATAAGAGCTGGCCTCTGTCTGATCACAACCACAGTGCTTTACCCTGCTGAGCCGCACGCCATCCCAGGCCAGGTGGCTCGATGGCTGAAAACCTCGTGTTTGAAAATGAAAAAAAAGAAAACGGATATATGTGGTGATGCCGTATAATGAAGGCAGTGATTGGCTAAAGAAGTGAAACGCAAGTCCCGCCCTTGCTGACCCAGCGACACGTCGAACTCGGCAAAAGCAGCCTGTCCAATTGTTATGAGGAATATTTGTAACATCTCTAAATCTAAACTATACGATGCTAAGAAAACAATAAAACGACTCCTACAGAAAGCTAAATAAAAACACAGAAGTATGAAATACAACAGCCAGATTTATGGGGTCAGGCATTGATAAGATAGCAAATATTACTTTTCAATTGGAAAAATGGAAAATTTTAAATTGCAAAAAACATAACATTTTTAATTTGATATGAGATAGACTATATGAAGTATTTCAAACATGCATTATAATTATTTTATCAGCCCATAAGCAGCAATGCATTTTAATTTTAATCAATTAAAAAGCTGAACAAAACTTTCATAAGAGATTAAGTATACAAAAAAGAATAATCAAGCAAAATTATACTTGCCATTAATCTGTCTCTTTATTTATGATTAATGGGAGTGAATGCTTTCTGAATGTCATTGACAAAACCAAGGCAGTGTTCAGAAGCTTTAAATCAACCAGGATATTAAATCCGTGAGAGTTGATTCATTTTCTGAAGCTTCAAAGTTAGATTGCAGGCATAGATTACAGCTTAATAACATGGATCCTCCACCGTAACATCAAACAGTGGGATCATCCTGTATGATAAAAATTTACATAAACTACAATTTTTGTGATTTAGTTTCATTAAACACTGAATGCTTAGAAATCTTAGAATTCCTTACTTGATATTTAATTTCTGATAGGACAGAAATCATATGGAAACCTAAAAGACAGACATTTGGACCACCAAATGTCATTCAGCACTACACTTCTTTGGTCATGGGATATTCCTGACTCTTTTAGAGTTTATTTTTATCCTTGGTCCTGTTTGATAATGGATGACAAGTTAAGATCACATTGTTTCATATCATTACTGGCACACAGCAAACTCATGCGGCTACCCAGGTTTGAATCCAAGAACAGGATCATTTGTTAATCTCATCATTAGGCATTTTGCGAGCCATGCATTTTCTACCTTATTTAACACAGGAGGCCACATGTGCAGCGATGGTACCATCACATGGGGATCTCCATGCCATAATGGGAGCAGCAGTGTGGGATGGCAGTGATAATGGAGGTAATTATCACATGAGGGCAGATATTGATGCTTTAAGGGATGGGCGGGATGGTGCAAAACACTAGTGTCTGTATTCAAGAGCAGCCAAAGATGCTTATAGGACTTAATGTTTTTCATCAGATATTTTAATTTGATGATGCCCCCTCTAACTCGGGTGTTGAACTTCATTATATAACCAGGAAGTGGTGAGCCGACATTCTGCCCTTTGTGTACAGTGACATCTTGTTTCCAGGGTGATAAAGTCCTGCAGTGTGCATCTTCATTTGTGTGGCCGACTGGGGACATGATGACACACAGTTACCCTTAACTCCCAGTTGCTGGCATGCTGCTGCCTCGAGGCTCTTTGTCTCAGTCCCTCTCGGTCCTGCCAGCCAATCGCTACAGAGTTTATGAGTGAAAATGTCCTGCTTCAGTGCAGACAACAAGACTTCAGTGCAGACACTGTGACTTCAGTGCAAACAATGAGGTTTCATTGCAAACAGTGAGACTTCAGTGCAGACAACAAGACTTCAGTGCAGACACTGTGACTTCAGTGCAAACAATGAGGTTTCATTGCAAACAGTGAGACTTCAGTGCAGACAGCAAGACTTCAGTGCAGATAATGAGACTTAAGTACAGACAGCGCGACTTCAGTGCAAACAACGAGGTTTCAGTGCAGACAGTGAGACGTCAGTGCAAACAATGAGGTTTCAGTGCAGACAGTGAGACTTCAGTGCAGACAGCAAAACTTCCCTGCTGCATGTAGTGCTATATGCAGACCGAAGTCTGAGCTGGGTGTCATTGCAGGTAGAGAGATATTGGGTGCTGTCCCTAACTCACTACAGACATTTATATATTCATGCTATATTTACAGCTATAACCACACCCTAGAAAAGTCTGAAGAGGAAAAAAAACAAACCTAATATTAATTAGCAATTTATAGTGGCAGCCCTAGCAGTTAGCACATGGCAGTTAGCACATGGCAGTTAGCACATGGCAGTTAGCGCCTGGCTATTAGTGCCTCGCTGTTAGTGCCTGGCTGTTAGCAGCTGGCTGTTAGCGCCTGGCTAACTGTGTGAGCTTTCCTTCTCATTCCAGATTTTCCTGTAATTGTGATGTGCAGTGCAAGCAGCTTTTGTCACTTCAGGGGACATTTGTGTGCATACAGAAAGCAGAAAGCTGCCACAGAGAGGCTCCCTCCTGCTTGTCCTTATGAAGACATCTGCCCATCGCACATTTCTGGGCTGTGAGGGACACTGAGACCGTGCCAGGACCTGCTATGCATGACTCCTGTGGAAATAGGATAATGTGACCTCTTCTCTCTATAATACAAAAGGGGGGACGAGGAGTCTAGGCAGGGTACATGGCTTAAAGCTTTCATCCCTGCCCTGAGACTCTGTAGCGCCATCATGACTCTCTAACTGGGCCTTTGACTCCTGAATCTCTGTAGCTCCATCATGACTCTCTAACTGGGCCTTTGACTCCTGAATCCTGGGCCTTTGTAGCTCCATTTTGACTGTCTAACTGTGTCTTTTCTGTCTCTCTAACTGGACCTTTGACTCTTGAGACTGTGTGAAGCCTTCTGTGGATGAGTAGCGGGATGATAGTGGCATATAGCTCAGCCAGTTAGGGATGCGTTTTCATATCTGGAGGGCTGTGGGTTCAAATCCTATGGCTGGTAAGGTAGTCATACCATCACTGGACCCTTGAGTGAGACCCTTCCCCCCAGTTGCTCCTGGAATGCTGCCTGGTCCTGCCCTCTGACCCTCACTTGTATGTCAACAAAACCTAAAACAAATATGCAAATGCTCACTTTCAGTGGCAAGTCTGGAGCCTTGATCCATACTCCCCTGCCCCTTCTCTATCTATACAGATAAAAACTCAAATTGGGAGAAATTTAATAGAATCCAGATCTGGTTTCCTCTGATTTACCACTGAATTTCACACCTTCTTTCTTGAGCACAAGCCACACTCCATTTCCTTCCAGAAGTGTAAAAGACACAAGTAAAAGTCTCCGGAGTCGCGATTCCCTCTTTATTGCCCTTTAAAAAAGCATTAACAGGTCTGAATCTCGAGCCGCTAAAATGCTCCTGATGACGGTAAATGTTTTAGCCTGACTCGCGACGCTGTTACAAATGTTTGCGGCTAAGGGGCGGAAACACTGGCAGCTGCCAGCGGAAACAGTGATCGCAGATCAGCTGATCAGATGCACACACCTCCCCCATGTGCCCCAAGAGGCAGCCCATTGCGCTGGGAATGCTAATGCCCCCAATCCTCATCCATGGGTTTGTGTTGCTCGGCTGAGCTGGGCTTTCTCAAAGGCTTGACCTGCATGCTGAGAGTGCCCTAATGGAGCTCAGTTTGAGTCCCTGCAGGAATGACTGCACCCCCCCCCTCCCCCGGATATAAACATTATTCTAGGCTACAGCAAAGGTGGAGGAATAGGGGGTGCAAGACCAATTAATGTCTAAGACCCAGTTACTCATCTGCACTGTAATTCTTCAGAAAGTTCTCATGAAGCAACCTGCCTGACTTCAACACTACATCAGGGGTTTTGAAGAGTGAGATCACAGGGAGTGCCATGGGTGAATAGTTAGACAGCCATACCACCACTGATGGCATCATCCCGCTGTCATCTTGAGCAAGAAAACAAACACAGGGAGCAGTGACAGAACATGGAGCACGAATGACGAGACAAGAAAGCCAAGGAGCACCATTCTGATTGGTCCCCAGCAGAGGTAAAAAAAAAAAAAAACACCTGCAGCTTTGGATTGCGAGATGCTTGACAACTTAGCCTAGAAATCGAGAAAGATCCTCGCATTTAAAAATGGGACTCCGGATTTATTTAGATTAATGCTTTCATAGTATTAATAATATGATGCCCTTTAACTTGTATCAAATGGAGCTCCTCAGTATGAAGTGAAAAATGAAAGTGTTACATAATAGCATGTGAAAGTGCTTTAAGAATTTAAGAACTTACTCGATTGGTAAGTTTCAGTGATGTGAAGCTGCGTCCCAGTTGTCTTTGCTTTGATATCACCAGGCATCACCTCCCTGTGCTTTGAAATGAAACAACCAAGAAAGCCTGCAGTGAGGGAAGGTAGCTTTGGCATGGTGGTAAATTCTCAGAAATGTAACTATTCTGAAGGGCCTGTCTGTTGACAATGGGTGAAAAAATGTTCAGTGTTCCTGGATTATTTATCTGCTTTGCAGGAGTCTCTTCCCAAAGCAGCGTTTCCCACTTTTATGGTTTTTCCATTTCCCAAAGGAAGCCGCAGTGCCTTATATGCCCAAGGAACAGCTTTGTTTGCTTCAAACCACAAAAACGACGAGTTCACCATTGGTTTGGGTCCATTAGTCAAAGCTCAGATAATTTTTTTTTCAATTGGCTCCTGATTTTTTAATTTTCACAAATCACAAATAAGAGTAAAGAGTGATGTTTACCAAATGCTCGCTCCCTGACTTATGGGAGGAGGTGCCTTGTACTCCGGAGCTGTCTGTTTCACTGTGATGCACGTTATGTAGTCAGGAGAGGATCTTCACAGAGCAGCTAAGTGTTTTGCATGAGCTGAATCACATAAGAAAGTGATTTGCCAAAACGGCTGTCACTGAACAAAGTCTGCTTTCATCTCACGCGTTCATAACTTAACTTTTCTGCACTGTGAGAAGGCTTGTCACTTGTCCTTTGTCTGTGTTTTTTTTTTGTTTTGTTCCACTGCTAACACCACTGACTACAGTCTAAATGCTAGCACTCTTGCTTTTGTGCAATAATTTGGTCCCTAGTACCCTGTCTGAGGATTTTGTGCTGAAATGGCTCCTTTATAATGGTGTTGAGCTGATCCTTACCCTGCACCCTGAAAAATCTTGCCTTCAGTTTCACGTTGTTCTGCTAACTTCCTCGTCCAAACAGTTTCATATATATGATTTCAATCTTTAATTCCAAGAATAGCATTGATTTCCCACTATCAGCTTAACAGGAAGTGCTCATGAAACAGCTTCGTCCACAATTTGCTTTTTGATCTAGGAATCCAGAGCTTTTTCTGTTTCAGAAGCCCAGTAGCTGGTCCCTAGTATGTCTGTGATGTACCATTACAGTACATGTCATAGCAGAGACTGCAAATAGATTTGGTTCAATATAATGTGATTGTCTTTTAGAATTTAAAGTTGCTGTTTGTTTTGCCTTGCAGGTCCACCATCTCGGTCCTGCCCCTCTTAAGGTGAGTGCCGCTTTGGTGAATACATCACTCACAACCTAACATGGGAGTAGGCCGAACTGCAGTTATTTCAGCCACAAGAGACAGAGAGTTTAGGCTTGGTTGGAAGCCTCCCCACAAGCCCTTTTAAAACATACTTATTATTTTACGTTGTTCTTTGCCTACTGGTGACTGAGGATCACAGGTGGGAGTCTGCCTCCACGGAGTAAGCTAGTTCACTAAGGACGGGATTTGGCGCTGTTATTTTTCTATTAGGGAAGAATTATGCTAAGCCTTTGGAAGCCATTTTTGCGTTGCTATGGCAGCGCACATTTCCTGCGGGGTTGCGACCTTGAATGACTACAGTGCAAAGCCAAGTACCACTGCGACCCTTTGAGGATTAGAAACGTGCAGCGCATAGTTATGCAAAGCACCTCAGATATGACTGAACCTTGTAAGACTGAATGACAAGTTCATTGAGATAGTCGCTCTTTTCATCTGATCATTATCATGCGAATATTGCCGATCGTTTGTTATTTCTCTCGCCGCTGTTTTACCCGTTTTTCTTAGTTGTATTGACCATCCAATGTGTAATTTACTCTACGGATAAGTGTAAACCTCTACATTATCTACGCTACGTAGCCCCATTTTTTAAGAACCTGCCTTTTTAGTTAATATCAGACACAAGGCGCTTCCTTTCTCTCAAATTATTGCAGACGCAACAAGAAAACATGCAAATATATTGAGCAACGACAAAACAAACTTTTGCATTATGAAGAAATCTAAATGCGCATTTCCATTGTCTTTATCCTTTGGTGGCTCACATTCAGAGTCTGAGGTACAAGTTTGATATAGACTACATAGATTATACCATATGTCATGCCTGGCAAACAGGTAGACTAAATTAAACAGTTTTGTACTGATGTTGACTTGCCATCATTTACAGGCTAAACCAATTAAAAACACACGTTTTGTGTCGTTATTAGCATATTAAAATATCAATACTCTTAGAATTTGTAAAATTATACAAAGGATAACATGCTAGTTATATGCTAATGCACTTTATTATACTTTAATTGTTTTTTTTTGGGAGGGGGACCTTAAATTATTGTCTAAGCAATCAACGTGGACACTCTCAGAAAAAAGGGTACAAAGGTCCATTTCTGTACCTTAAAAGGTACAATTACCTATATAGCTAAGGGTACCATTGGCAGACCCTTGAGGGTACAGCCCCAGTGACAAGCAAAGGTACAAATTTGTACCCTTTTTTCTGAGAGTGTACATAAAGAAAAGAGGCATCTAAAGGTATGATATTGGCACTTGTATGCATTAAACATGAGATTGGTTTGATTTTACAAGGTTTGGGATTTCTGTGAAAATATTTACTGAAACGAATACACGAAAAGACCTGCTAAATTGTTGTAGCCTATTAAATGTGAGCTAGCCGGTTTTTCCCTGATGGCGACCTTCTCAGTCAATGTCGCATTTTCACATTGAATTAGAGACAAGTTTAGACACATTTCTGCATGCTTTCACCATTTGCTGGCTGTGTCCAGTTTGTAGTCAATGTAACCTTCAGTATGTAAGGCCACATTCGTTTCGTTATTGGTTAATGCTCGGCACCATCTGCACTGTCACCGTTTAGTTTGTGACTGACATCACGGCCTCCTCATTTTGATGGGCTTTTGTTACAAAGCCATCTCGCATCTTGCTGCTGTTCATTCCTACGCATGTTAGTCAGCTTTGATGGTGGGATTTCCAGAGAGAGTATAAAGGCGGTGCCCTGGCAAAGGTGGCGCAAGGCGGTCTCCACGTGAATTATAGGAACACTGAAGTTTCCCATGTTCTGTTTTCGGAAAATAAAGAAATGAAACGAGCAGCCAAAATCTGCACGAGCTGGATTTTTCCGGGAGTGGTAGCGGCGTATATACTGTAATGCACACATAAACACAGATTAACAACAACAATAATAATAATAATAATTATTATTATTATTATACTTTTTACAGTATAAATTTAACATCGCGAAAGACAAACACCTAGCCTAACCATAGCCCTGTCTTTGATGCCATGAGGAAATTATTATTTATTTATTGTTAAACGTCACCATTATAGCCTTTGACACGTTTTTTAACTCACTACTTCAGAAAAGCTTCTTATGTTGAACTTTGAACTTGCGTGTCTCTAGTACCAAGGACAGCTCCGTGTCTCCCGAGAAATCACCTGATGTGATACCTGGAATTCATACGAGAACCTTCCATTGTAACCTGTATGTGCATTAGTTATACATTAGGTAATTACTAACAGTATAAGTAGTTTAAGTTTAACTGTGGCTGTGTCGTTACGGTGAATGAGAAACATAATCTTTATTATTGATATGTTCAGCTGTACCGGTACAAAACTTCCGTATACACTGTAAGTTTCAACTGAATCTCAAATCTCAGAGCAGTACGATTTAAAAGGCCGTTTTACATGTTACTTCACATTTAATCACATGCATACAACTACTAATTTTATTTTACGTGTAATATTACATGTTTAATTGTTAAAAATAAGATTTTTTCTGTGTTACGTATACTTTTTACTCCGATGCAATATATAATGCTGAGTAATAAATACACAGGTCTTTCGAGCTCGTCGAACTGTATTCACAAAAATGGTTTATCTTCCTTTGACATTAACATTTTTTAAATATGTAATAGATGTCCTTAAGAACGTCATTATGAATTTTACTATATTTATTGATAGGCCCATTTAGAGTTTCTCTGCGCAGCTACAATACGTTTTGGGCTACAATACGTACTCACATGGCGCTTTAGTTAGGCGTGAAACATTTCTTTATTGTACGTAAATTAATCGATTAGATTATCGGTCTTGGAATTATAAACACGCATTCATGCATATAAAAAAACAGTAGCTACCGATGATGTCTGTCTCCTCGAAAGACCAATATTGATATATAAACCTTTTTAATCCCTAGATAAAATTACTGTATTAATTTTGACAAACCAAATTCAGCATGCAGCTTATAGACGATACTAGGCCTGCTAATACATTATACATTATAATATAATACATTAAATTAAAAATACGCCGTTCGAATCGACTTCAGTATTTTTCGACTGTATTGATGTGCACCTTCAAAGCGCATGGTTACTTTTGCTTGATGAAATGTTTGAAGTAAGCTATAGTCAGATTAATATATGTGAATGTTTCTGAAAGTCCCTTCAGAACATTTCATTTCCAAAATATATCAAAGGAAATTGGAGAAATTTAATCCAAGATCAATACGTTTCATTAATAAAAAAAATGAAAATTGCCAGAAAAGCTCGTCTCTAATTGGTCATTTGCTGGTCGGATATATTCCTCCTTCAAACCGTTATACACCTGTGACTTTAATTTGCTACGTTCCTGACACACATGCCGACTGTCCCATTCTCCAGCACGTAGCCCTGGGTGAGATGAGGTGTGACGTGGAGATTACGAGCCCCTGATGTGTCCTGCCTACACCCCTTTACAATGGATTTGCACTGGCCTGCATCTCTGTTTATGGCGGACGGGAAGCACCGCTTTTCTTTACATTATGTAAACACGGGCCTGCGCTTTGTGTTATTCAGTCGTACGACTTCCCTGTTGTGTCTGGATCGCATGCAGCTGTAGACGCGCAATCGGCCTCGCTGCGCTTGCAAATCGCTTTGCTCTTAAATGTCAGTGATATAGCGTGGAAGCCTTGTTTTCATTTCCCACACAAGTTTCGAGTTGAAATCAAATTAAGACATCACTGAATGTTTTGAATTGACTGCAGGGACCTTCCTTTTTAATTAATGACACACACGTTAGGCTATAGGCTAGTTCACTCCACTTCTTCGCTGTCCTAATCGCTGTTTTAAACAACCTTTGTGATCCAACAATTAACGCGGGTTGCCTATTTAGGTCACGTTTGCGCATTAAAGCCGAGGTCAAACATTCTTTACATAAAGCGTGGTGATTAAGCTTTTAATTACTATTGATCTTTCGTTCCGATTTGTAATTTAATTCATTATCAAAATACGTTTTACGTCAATTAATTAACTACAATTAACTATAGTTAAAATGGTTTACAGGTTTATTCAAAAGTAAACTTTAGCCATTGATCAAAATAAGCCTACAATTAAAAATGTACTGCGCTGTCATTGGTCGGTTTTATGGTACGAATAAAAATAATTTGAAAACAGTAGCGCTGCTGACTGCTGTTCATGACATATCGCATGGAACAGATAACCGGTGACGAAATAAAATCGCCGCGGTCACCATCAGTTAGTCTTACAAGCATGTGACAGCAACCAGCTAAGATGACTGTTTCCTAGTCTTCAAAAGTACACACGGCATATTTTAGTCGATGAGTTTCCAGGGTATGTGAGTCCTGCATAGAACAAGCGGGTAAGGAAAACGGATGGCCGTGTCTGTGAGTCGTGAAAGGATCATCCCCTGTATTTTATATTGGCCCATATATTTCATGTTGGGCCCTTGCATTGCGGAATATTATATGGGTGATAAATATGTTAACTATGTTTAAGTCTTAAATATGTCAATATTACAAAGAATCACCACAGTATTCTTCAAGGAACCGTCACAGACAGACAGACAGATATAGATAGATAGATAGATAGATAGATAGATAGATAGATAAACACCGACTGAATTAATCGTTTGGTTATTCCATCAATAGAATATTCTGATTAATTCAGTTCAAGTTGTTTTTAGTTATCGCCCTTTGCAAGTCGACCTAGAGCATCTAAACTCTTCACATATAACCTAAAGCTTGAAATATCCTCGAGTCATTTGTAAACAATACCTTTTCAGTATATTCAAAACATTATTCAATCACCTATACAATTTGCAGTATTATTATTACCTTATTCATTTAATTGAATAAATGTGCATCAATCATGTTTCAGAGTAGGCTATTATGTAAGTCTAATAATTTATCCGGACATTATAAACTACCTAATCACACAACAATCAGTTAATAATCTTACCAATGCAGAATCCGTTAATAATTTGTCGGTACGCTCTCTTGTATGAGAAGCAATTTAATTCAATTTAATAACAAGAAACGTTAAACGAACCACTGCTTAAATTAGTGAAATATTTCTAAAATACGAGTTATGAACACTTAAAACCGAAACAGACGTAGCACCAAAATGATTCCGAATAGTCAGTTGCTGTAACTGGACATTCAATCCTTTTATTCGTACCATAAATTTGTTTAGAGTAACTGCGAATAAAATCTGAGAATTAGTCTATCATAATGAGTAGATTTAAGGTGAATTTAATTGAATTTAAGTTTTATTTAAAAAGCTGCAAAGGTTTAGAACTTCTGGGAAAGCAAAGTTCTAACTGAATACGCATTTATTGTGTCTAAGTACAAGGATTCTGTACTTGGTTACCATTTTTATTAACTCCGTTTTGATTAAAAGCATCCGGGCAATCACCTTATAACGCATTTCTTATAAAATGTGTTTCACGATGCCTTGGTGACTCACAAGTCTTCTAAGTAAATCATTTTATTTATGACGTTGACGTTTTTTGGTAAATTTTGACAGAAACATTTTGTACATCGTATATGTATGAAATCAATTCATACATTATAAACATATGGCTAGTTTTTACACGTCGTTAACTCTTTAAATAGCAATGATCTACCTGTGTAAGAACATGTTAGATGGCGGTCAGAGCTAATCCGTTGCATTTTCCACCTTTCTTGCCATCTAAGTTCTCGGGGAACAAGCTAATGGAAATCAATGTTGACTTATGTTTTATTTTAAGTATCATCTAACTGAATCAAATGTCAATAACCTGCCCCCTTTTGACTGTAGGATGAAAGGGTACGGTGTTTCCTAAAAAAATACCCATTCTATCCATCCATTCATCCATCCACCCATCCATCCATCCATCCATCCGTTTTTTTCCCCAAAATGCGTATCGAATGCATGGTCGAAATGAATCTGGAGCCTGCCATTGGATTCAGAGTCAACAAGCTACATTGGACACCTTGAATAAGATTATAAACTTAATTTCTTCATATGAAGTTGAGATATAGACCCCTGAACATATTAACTTAAAGTTGTTTGTCAGATCAAAGCATGTGACTCTTAAAGTGACGTGTGTTTCGTGCCGTTTCCACTAATTCGGGCATTTCATTTATTGACATAGGTTTTGTCTATACATTCCTCATAATCGAAAACAAAATGTATGCTACTTTTGGAACTAATCGAAAAAAAAAACAGCGAATGTCTTTATAATCTTCACAGGCAAAGGGCAGTGCAGAATGTACTGACAATCGTGACTGGGAATTTTAATTCGTATTATTCGAAGCCAATGTTATTTAATTAAAATTTTAAGGCGACTGTACGTCATTGAATTATCTGAGTTCGTTTTCCATAAACATGTGACATTAAACATCTTTAATTAGTCTCTATGAGTTATAGACAAGCCGTAATTTTGAGTCTGCCAGATGTCTTTCTAGAAATGTAAATCTGGTGATTTCTGAAACTGGTATAGAAGTAAAATTCCCTGACTATGGATCATCAGGCGTTTTGAGTAAAGTAGATAGATAAGCGCTGGCTTTTTTGTAAGTGTTTGATCACTCGTGTTTAGTTCCTGTAAAGCTAAAATGAACCACTGAAATAAAATAACTTATGATACAAATTCTTTTGTATTTGTAATTGTTTTGTGATCTGAGTTAATTACTGTTTCTGCTGTCATTATTGTCTGATGTTGCTACGTATGGTTTCTTTATATAAACTTTACTGGCAGTCTGCAAGAGGGTTGCAAATAAGTATCTTGTACTCAGTATATATCACAATAAATTGAATCTGAACTTAAAATAACCTCCGGCATTTAAGACATTCCACCAGTATAAGCCATTATAACTGCGAGTCAAGTAATTAAATAACACATTTAAATTATGTTTACTAAAGATCCAATTACCGGTTTAATACGCGGTTTTGACCATTACTCACCATTAAAATAGACGCATTTCGTTCACTTGTTGGAAAGGCACACGTAAAAGGAGACAAGTTAATATCCCGATACAGCAAACACAAAAAAATGTTTTGCTTTATTTTATTATACTTTATGTTGTGAACACAGATCAGTTAAAATTACACTGTACAACAAGACTTAGTTTTGAAGTAATACACTGTGCATTAAAAATGTACATTACTGTCACATTTAATCCATTACATTATACATTAAAAGGAAATAAAGATGATAAATAAAATTCTTAATCTGAAAGATTTCTGTAAGAAACCGTAAGAAATGGTTCTGTACGGTGATTTCGAATATTCCGTTACAAGAAAAACAATCAATGAAACAACTAAGTGCTATGTGACAGTGCTGTGCATACCCATGTTTTAGTATAAATATTAATTTAATAGCTACATACTTCAAATGTACATTCCCTATGTTTCATAACATTCGACAAGAATTCGGGTGGATAACTTCGATCCAAAGGCACTATTAATACTTAAAAATTAATGAAATTCTCGGAAAAAGAAATGATACGTTTTCGTTCACTGTTGTCATACAAAATGCAGTATAAGTAAGTTTTACTAGACATGCTTATACGGTTTATTAACGTTTTAGAAAAAAAAAAACTATAAATTAAATATAAAACTTGAAATTTAATTGAACCTCGTAAACAGAATGTAACCCTGTAGAAAACAATGAGAAGTCTCGCTTGATGGACAGGGCTGGCGCGAGCCGCTGCCCGTAGACGGTAATTTAAAATCGCGACTTTATTTTGCTTGGGCTTTTAATGATTTGTAAACAATTGTTCAGGCGTGTATACCGGAGTGTCACTTCATTAGACATGTTTTTTGCAAACGAACAGTATCCCACAATACATAACATGTTTGTTCGCATGTCAACTCTGTGGTAGTAAACAAGGTAGAGGTGCGGGGGACACACATCTTTCGTTGGAGTACGTTTCTAATATTTTATATTATGAAGCAATCAATATTAAACCCCACGTGATTACTGTGCTGCGCGTAAGCAGGCGGGCATTTTGGAAAATGTGGGAGACTGAAACCTTTGCATCGTCAGCAAGCTTAATGCCTGTTATGAAATTTACTGCAATACCAGACATGTAATTTAATATTACCAGTTATGTTTGCAGATTTATGGTGTAAAAACAGTCTAATAGATCAAAAAAGCCATCACTTTTAAATGGGGAAACAGTCAATCGACTACTAAATGTATTATTGCGTTATGTAATTAATTTGAGTAACTGAGTGTAAAACGATGACATTTCTCACGACTGAATTGAGAGTAGTTCTTCCTTACTTCTCAGAAACTAAATCACTGGCAGATTTGTAACATATAGCCACCTTTCATGGCTCACTATCCAGTGCAGCGTCATGGTGAGCCTGCAGCCTGTCTCTGGAAGAACTGGGCACGAGGCACGGGGACACACCCAGCAGGATGACAGTCAGTCACAGAAAACACACGTTATGGAATGTTTACAGAAACCAAAGTGGCAATTAAATGTTTATGGACCATGGGAGAAAACCTTAGGATTACCAATAGGAAAACCACAAAAAGCCCAGTGCCCCCCCCACACAGCAGGGACAGGATGGGAATCCTCACACATGACCTTGTGAGGGTCAGGCAGCCATACTGTCCAGTGAGCTGACGTACTACAGGAAATTAGATTCACAATCGATTATAATTTTCTTGGTTACCCATTATGAAACACTTTCCATTGTAAACCACAAGCACTAGCCAATCATCAAAGAAGAAAAATAAGACTTTCATCGGTATTGATCTATTTGTACCTGACATACTTTGAATTTAAATACTACCTCCTTCCCCCCATCAGTCAAAGTAAACTACTAGGAGCAAACTAGTGCTTAAGTGTTATGGTATATATTATTATAGATAAGTGACAGGAGAGGCACCTGATACTGTGATTTATTGTTGTAAACTGGCAGGTCTTTGCAGCTCTCGACTTACATAAAACTGATTTGAGTCAATCTGGGTTTAAGCTACATTTATATAGTTTACAGAAGCGCTAACAAGAAAAGCGACAGTCACCTAAGTAAATTTATACTTTATCTTTTCATTTATTATTATTTATTCCATTTATTACTAGTATATTTTTGGCTTGTGTGTTTTTTGCTACAAGGTGTCTTGAATGGTATGGGAAGGTGAATCCGACTTATGTGCGGGTTTGTGCAATGGAGTACTTACCATTGTGGAATGGAGAACTGCATGTGTATTAAATCTTGATGTCTTGTTTGAGACACGCATCAGTGATTGGGGTGGTGGGCTGGGGGAGTGGACAGGCACACCCCTTAGAGGCAATCTCAGTCTACAAATAGCAGAGGAATAAAGGAGAGCTGGGTGGAGTTTGGCCATGACCAGGCAAGCAACAAGGTGATGCACATCTGCACAGGCAATATCCAGCATTACAGATGGGATGCAGATCATGCAGCTGCCTAGCAGAGGGGTGAGGAGAATGTGTTTAGTGTCCATCTGCTGAAAACACTGCACTTTCGTACTAAAAACTGTTGTGATATCCACAATACTCTGGTGTAATATTCGAAACTGTGAGAAACAGTGGTGTCATATTTAAAATGTCACACCGCGATCCAACTCCGACAAGCACTGAAACATTATCATATCCACTAAACCTGCATTGTCGATGTTTTGGGGGAAAAAACACTGTTAGCTTAAATCTAACAAACTATATTCCAGTATTGACCTAACACAACTGTCCTCCAGACCAATCAGTGCTCTTAAGTTGACCAAATACAGCTGCTGATGTATTTGTTGTTTCCACACCGCTGTGACACCTACAGTCTCTCATTAATACTTTGGAGAAGTCTCACGTGAGCTTGATTCTTATGATGATGAAAAGGCAGGATACAAATAAAGATGATTTAAATTAGAACCACAATTCATTTTGGGCATATGATCCCGATGCTTGGTGGAGATAAGCGGGTTTGCTGGTAGGACGCCTCTCCATGTGCGAGAGATGGACACCAGCTTGCTGCTCCACCCACTGGTCCACTGTTCAGGATTTTCCTGATGCCTGGGGTAAATTTCTGAAACGGTTTCCAGGGAAACACTCCAATTGAAAAGAAAGAATGTAGATTACATGACTGACAGACAGACAGACAGACAGACAGGCAGGCAGGCAGGCAGATAGATAGATAGATAGATAGATAGATAGATAGATTCAGAGGGAAATTGTTGGGATTTCAGCAGCAATATAGCACAACTAGGCCATAAGTGGCACTATAAATCGATCCAAGTTAGATTAAATGACAGCCAGGCAGGCAGGCAGGCAGACAGACAGACAGACAGACAGACAGACAGACAGACAGACAGACAGACAGACAGACAGACAGACAGATAGACAGATAGATAGATAGATA
>JAODLD010000002.1:26585728-26595838 GCA_026781065.1 Mormyrops boulengeri | reverse complement strand
TTATATATTTTTTTTTTAAAACAAACCCCCCATTTTTCAAAACTACCACTTTCTCCCCCCCCCTTTCCCTCTTTTTTTCCCTTTTTTGGGGTTGGGGGGGGGGGGGGGGCGGCTGACATCCAGGCCATTTATTAGATAAAAAAGTAAATGGAGAACTTTTACTTGGAAAACAGTGATTCAAAACTGTCAATATTATCGTTTGACCATGGAACTTAAGGAATTTTTTTGTTAATGATGCTGTTATTTGCACAAGTCTATCGAAATGCTCCCCCCCCATCACACATCTTGCCCTCCTTTAACATAGAGAAACACACACGCACACAGCAAAGCTTGGGTTCTGAATGCAGGGTTGGGTCATTTACCCAGCAGCCGTAGAGAATTTCAGAGAGCTAAGGGATTTGCTCAAGGTCCCAGAAGAGATGGGGTTTCTGCGAAGGCCCGATCTGATCATTACAGCCACAAAGGTCTAACCTACTGAGTACTGACCAGGCTGGTCCCTGCTTAGCTTCCGTGATCAGATGAGATCAGGCATATTCAGGATGGTATGGCCTGATCTGGTGCCCTTCTGATCACAGGAATTGAGTCTTAAGCTACAGACATGCTAAGGATTAGGGGGCACCTGTGTGAATAAATCATGAGATAATAAATATTGTGCTGCATCAATTCAGTCTCAGCCAACAATTTGTAGCAGCAAGAATATGCACCATGAAAACCATGCAAAGTTTTTAATATTCCAACTGCCAAGGACCAAATGCTAAGGACTATTACAGTAACATTTAAAAGGCACTGACTTTGTGACAATGAAACCACAATATAGGATGATTAAAATGATTGGTAGTAATAAATACAAATAATTCAGTGTTGAATATTTTGTGTAGTGGATGTGGATGTTTTGGGGAATGGACCAGGTCTGGGGACCACCCCTTTATTCACCTGTACCTGCTTTTGATAAAAGTGTAGAACAACTTCCCAGGCTGTGTGCCAGAAGAGAGCTAAGTCACCGGGTCTCGTGACTTTGCGAGACTGGCTGGTTTAAGTTTGCCATTTTCTTCTAAGTTGTTCACTTTACCTTCTTGATGTATCCTGGCTTTCATCCTCCAATCATCATGTCTTGTGGGCCACAAACCATTCTTTTTACTGTTGGGAAGTTTTGATTTCCAAAATGTTTCATTTTATGAGAAGTAGGGTGACACCGTAATGGTTGTTAATGAACTGTTGTCACACTATTCCCTTGGTTACTCACTTGCTGCTGTTCCTTTGTCATGCTGCTGTCTCTCAGTCAATATTGAGCCCAAAACACAAGTCTTTACATAACTGCCAAACAAAGTTGATTCTGATTGCGATCCTGAGTGAAAGCTGCAATTTCCAAAAGACATTTTAAGCTTCTCAAAGCCATTGTTAATCCATGTTCAATGTCCAGGCGACATTCTACCCGGGTACCTTCTATAGAAATGTGAAAATGACATCAAATAAAGGTTAAATACCGAAACAAAATTGTTTGGATTTGTTTGTGTCATAATATAACATACATTGTCGTAACTTATAATCACGCATGGGTTGTAATATCATAACACCATTACTAAGTGTAGCATGGTGGTTTAGTGAGTAGCCCTGCTGCCTCATACCTCCAGAGCTAGAGATGCGATTCCCGTCTCCGCACTGTGTGCAGAGTTTGCACACCCTCCCACTGTCACATGGGCTTCCTCCGCTACCCCAAAGACACGCAGTTAGCCTGTCTCTAATTTGCCCATATCGTACAGGTATATACCCTGCTATGAACTGGCATCCTGTCTTAGGCGTACCCTAGCAGTCTGCGTAGGAAAAGGCCCCCATCCCTCCCCCACAGATAGGTAGTTAGCAGACGGATATTGAAACTTCTTTTTCTACACTTAATCCTGTCCTCAAAAAGGCACCATATCTCCACTGGGCTCAGTTTCATTGAACTTGTCATTGTAGTGTCCCTATAATTAAAGTTTTCTTTCATTGCTGTTTTTGCAAACATATGGATATACAAGATCAAAAGACAGTACCATCCAGGAAAAACGAATACAATTTATTTATCTCAGTGTAAAAATAAATCAAAGCGGCATGAGAAAACAGTGTGTTTTCCTCCTATTACCAAAGGAAGAGAAGGATGAAGAAAAGTCATCCATAACTAATTGCTTCTTTCATCTATCCAATTAGAGATGGAATTTTAATGCAAGTTTATTTCTTATTTCGATAACCTGTCTGAGTGCCGGAGCCTTATAGACACTATTTCGCAATGCAGATCCAGTGTTTTCACTTCCTCTTTCTGATTGGGCTCAATTCAGTTCTTTATTGTTGTCATTGTACGCGTCACCTCCGTATGATTCACAGCAATTTTGATGATCATTGTCATTTTCTGTTACTTTCCCAACAGACAAGTCAAGTAAGTTTAGAAAGATTTATATAAATCTGGATTTTTATTAAGAATAAACTGATGTCTGGGTTTCTCTCATCTGACTGGGGTCTGCTCACCCGAGTCTCTTCATTTTTGGCACCAAAGATTTGCGATTCTGCCTTACATCTTCATTCTCATTACTAGCTTATGAACTTAATGTTTAATTGAAGTTGTACAATCATTACTGTTGTATTTCTTGTGCAATACAATATTTAGGTCAAAGAGACCTTTGAAATGATGAATAAAAGGGAGAAAAATAAACCGAAAGTAAAATATACATTAATATCCGCAGATCTAAAAGAAACAGCTGTGTGTGAAGAAAATGATTTGAGGAGAAAAGATCTTTAATTAGCAGTCTATTTTACTTGATCAAAACCTCATTATTGTCAATGGTTGTTTTTGTGTTTCTTTAAAAAAAAAAAATGCTTAGAATCTGAGGTAACCAGAACACCTTAAAAGCTGACTTTAAACACTAATAGTGTTCTTTGACACTGACCTCACATATGGTCATGTCAGCTTCTGGAAACATATTACTGATTTTGCACAACCAGGACCATGAGGGTGCTTCTGTGTGACCGGAACCATCAGGGTTACTCTGCATTGCAGATTCGGCTAAATGTAGTAATAAGTTGCCACTGTAGTGCAGGATAATCTCATTATTATATCGGGTTATACCCATTGCTGTATCTGTCTGCAGTTAGCACTGCAGTACCACAGGAAGCCCATTTGCTTCTAGCTAACAGTAAGGTCTACAGAAACTAGGAACACTGTTCTAGCAGCAGACTCTCAATCTGCAAAACAACCATCTCACAGCAACCCCACACAATACCGGCGAGAATTATGTTCTGCTAACACTAGCTGTAGGTTATCATCTCTTCAATCACAAGATAGAACTATAATAATCTAAATTCCTGATATAAAAGCTGTTTGTAGAGATTCTGCACATTTACCATCACTGGTGTAACAACAATGTTGCCATTCAGGTCACTTGAGTCCAAAGTTTGCTCCTGTGACTACCTACACCCACACCTGCTGAAGGCCACTCCTGAGTCCTGACCTGGAATGTCAGGAAAACTGTGTGCAGAAAATGTGAATAAATAAAAGTGTTTTCCTTTTACCTTTTAAGTTCAGAAGCTTGACTACACTAAACCCTTCGCCCCAAGACAACCATCTTCTGATGCAACTAAAACCTTTTGACCGCACGCTGCTTTTGAAATATGCTGAACCCCGACCCATGTGATTCTATATCTCATCTCTCCTTCAAAAGAACAATTTTAAGGATTTCATTTGAGGAAAAAAAAAAATCATCCTAATGCAACAGATGCGAATTGATCATTGAAATATGATGCCACAGAGAGGGCAGTTCAGATGGTGCAGTATTTACAGCAAGGCGACAGGGGGCTGGGACACCTTAAGGTCCAGTTCCAGGTAATGCTCTCAATGGGAGACCAGAACCAACAGCGCTGGCTGAATTCACTCCTGGTGACTACTGTTAGGTCCTCCATAGGCTGGAGCGTCAGCAGCTGAAACTGTGACTTCAGGAATACAGGAATCATGAGCCATGTCCTTGTCCCCAAGCCCCTTGCTTCCAGTTGAGGCCCAGCATCTAAATATTCCCCCGCCATGAGGTCATTCATGCTAACAGTGGGGCGAGGCAGTGTGCAAACTCCCCAGCCGCACATGCACCAAATCATCAAAAACTGTCAGAGATCTTTGGTGTGCTTTGAGGGTATATGGATAATAAAAAGAAGCTGTCTGCGTCTGCTGGGAGGATTTGGAAACCCACAAATGCTTCAAAAGAGACGGAGAACGGAGGGAGGACGGGAGGAGGAGGCTGATTGTGCTTCATGCTGTTCCTGCTGCACAGTTGGGGACTGACATGTCTCTTGTGTTTAACTCAGGTTATATTTATATTGGAACGCAAGACATAATCTGACATGTAAGTGGAATGAGTTCGCATGACAAGGGATGGTGGGGTGTGGGGGGGTACAACCCCAAGTCTGTGTGCTGCTTTTGTGCTACCCTTTTGTTTTACTTCCCCCCCCAAAACATGGTTCAAACTTAAAAATATATCACAATGCGCACTAAAACACTGCATCTCGATCTCAGCTTATGATCATGCTAATTTAGCGAATCTAAAAAATCTTGAAGAATGTGAGCAATGACAAAAAAGTTCAAGGAGACTCTGAGGAAATGTGATATGCAGTGCTGCAGGTTGGGGCCATTCCGGAATGGCCCCAACCCTGCAGTGCTGGCTCCTTAGACAGTGCCATGGATTAGAAGGGGTACTTGGGGGTGGGGGGCAGCATGTGAGCTACTGCCGGTCCAGGAAGAAGGACTTGTTCACATAGACTGGATTCTGTAAGGACAAAGGTGGGACTAAATGATTCATTGGGACCACCCATGGGATTTGGTAAGAGAAAACACCCCAGAAAAGAGACCGACGAGAGGGTAAAGTGAGAAAAGGGAGTATGGTTAATGAAAAGGAGAAGAGCAGACACATTGCTAGCCTGACCTGGGGGGGCTGGGAGAATTAGGGCTCCAAATAAATTCCTATTCCACCGCCACCACAACTATAAGAAATGTCACACCAAGCAGATGCAGCTGTTGTTGATGCCGTCGTAACGTACCAAGGTGGACATACATTGATGTGTCTCTCAGAGACAATAAACCTAAACACAGCTAGTAAGGAATCACAGCCACTGAGCCACTCAATGTGCACATTCTGTCTTACATGGTATGGTCCCTTTTATGCATAGACGGGGCAGGGTTAGAGCAACCAAAGCCCTGTAAATTGCTGCAGTACATAAGCCACCAGCTCCTGTTGCTAGGCAGAGGGAGCACTGCAGGAAGGGAGGACGACGACTGGTGGGGAAAATAGGGTTTCAGTCATCTCATGCTGAAGATGTGAGCAAAGAGCAGGGGGAGTCGGTCGGGGCGGTAGTTAGTCAACGTTCAACTATACTGGCAAAAACCCAAATCCATCAATCACAAAAACCACAGCGGAAAAGGAACGTCATCTTTCAGGCAGCAGATACAGCCTCCTGACACTAATACAGGGATCCCAAACACTGGTGCATCACTGTCCTTGGTTGGAGCAATAAGATGTTCCTATAACCAGATGAGCAAAAAAAAATGTACAAATGGGTAAAAGATCCATTTTCCTGGTCCCACGTCAGCTTGCTGCTGCACTCATGCAAGTGCAAACCTTCAAATCTCCTGGACTCCACAAATCCAAAGAGCCACACCAATGCTTCATACTATGGACCCAGAAGGTGAACTAAGTCCTCCACGTCTATAGCATTTTGTGTGTTGTTGTGTGCAGCCCCTACGAAATAACTTCAAAAACAGCATTTTGTATGTCAACTTTTTGACTTTGGTTGTATACCAAAGATTATCATGTTGTTTCTTTGAGAATAAAACAACCATGTCAGCAATGGTGAAAAAAAAAAAAAACAGTCCTTAGTTCTTACTAAAGTTTTCCATCATCCTTCCTTCCGTCCATCCATCCATCCGCTTATACCAGGGGTGGGCAATCTTACCCAGAATGGGCTGCTGTGTGGGCGGGTTTCCACTGCAACTCCATAATTTGATTACCAATTAGTGGACTGATCGGCTGAAGAGTCCTCAACACCTGGGGTTGAGCAGTTGACCTAATGGCGATTCCAAAAACCTGCGTACACACCGGCCCTTTGCCGATATCGTATAATTGATTTAATTGATTAGATGACACACCATTGCACTAATACAGCCGTCTTATGGGTCTGCAAGCTGATTCTTGCCAGTTGGACTCATTACAAATGTGTCCAGTAACATAAATCGTTTAAAGAGGTGTAAAATAATGAAGTACAAATACTTCGAAGCTGTGTACTTAAGCAGGATTTTTCCGGATGTGTACTTTACGTGAATATTTTAAGTTGTTGCAAATTTTATTTAACTTTGCCACTTTTCTGAGCCAAATAATGACTTTTTATTCCAAAACATTCTGCACAACCATTGTTACTCATCCAATAATAATAATAATTATAATAATAATAATAATAATAATAATATATTGCATGCAGAGCACCTGACTCGTAGGGCTGCACGAATCTGGATAAAATATGAATCACTCAGAATCAAGACTTTCACCCATGATTCTTTAACATTTTTTTCTTTCTCTTCCTTTTTCTCTTCCCTTATTATTATTATTGTTATTATTAATCATTATGCCTACATATGATCTTTATGAAGACCGACAAACAATAAGCAGCACTAGAGCTACTGCTGAAATGATGGTGATGACTGCCTTTTCTGTAGATGTACTGGGTAGTATTTTACTGGTTTACTTTAACTTGAGTAACATTTTGGTGTGACATCTGTATTTTCAGGCCTGCTTAAGCATGAAAAATGTCTGCTTTTCCCAACACCGGTCTCTTAAGATTAGTACATAAGCCTATATCTTAAGCAACACCACGTAAATGGGAGGAAAGTTGCTTTTTACATTTTAGTCTCATTTTGCTGTAAGTCGTCATTTAGAAGTATCAGGTCACAGTCCAAAGTCGTCTTTTGGTCACTAATAAAACGACATAATAGCATGCACTGAATTATCCCTGACTGAGCGCGGTGCCGTCTGTGAGATCACGCATAATGTAGAGCAGGTGGCCCTCTGATCCGCAGTCTGCAGCCTATTTTCACTTTCTCT
This sequence comes from Mormyrops boulengeri, assembly GCA_026781065.1. Classification (NCBI taxonomy): domain Eukaryota; kingdom Metazoa; phylum Chordata; class Actinopteri; order Osteoglossiformes; family Mormyridae; genus Mormyrops; species Mormyrops boulengeri. The sequence goes on along the minus strand of JAODLD010000002.1, from coordinate 26,588,732 downwards.
GCCGCTGGTCAGTGGGCCCTGGATTCGTTATTAAAACATATTTGCACGCCACTGGAAAACCCAGCACACTATCAAAACTTCAATTTACAAAATGAAATTACAAAATGTGTAAAACACATAAGACCGTTTTCCGCCAGGAGAACCGAGCTGTTCCCTCATAAAATATCCTGATTTGGCTAATATTCCAGTAGATCCCAACTGCGAAAGGAACATGCGCAACATAATTTTATAACTCCACCCGAAACCAAAAAGTTGGCTAATGTTGTCCTGATATTTCTACATTAGTAGAGTTGTCTTTATTGTAGCTACCGTCAAATTGTTGTTCAGTCGTTACGTAGTCAAAAAATTGTTATATTTTTATGCCATAACTTTCAACTATGTGCCCTTTGGAAACGTTAACACTTAAAACACAAGAAAAACTCTTAATGACTTTAAAATCATAAATTAATGTTTTATTTTAAAACGTCGAACTCAACTGCGGCGTTACATTAGTCTTGTATGTCTATCAAATAAACTACGGAGGCCGAAGTATATTTGCGAAGGCAAAATGAGTTTCATTCAAACAATATATTTCATTTCATTTAAATGGCAATTAAGGTAATTCCAGGAAGTTTGGATTTAAGTTACGCAAAATTTAATAATGTTGCAGTAAACAGGGAACAGGAGCTTTGAGACATGCCTGATGTAACACATTGGTCTTAATCACAACCGGTCTGATCAAAGAGAATAAAGATACTTTAATGCATAATTAATAGTACAGTATTTACAGTATATTAAATATCAGTTCTTACTATGAAGACGGCAGCTAAATTTTAATCAAACACACTATACATATCTATACAAACAAACGGGATGAAAATGGCGGGACACAGAAGAGCGTGTGAGACAACTTACTACACACTAGCATCCTCCCGCCTCCTCCACACATATATTCGACGCGAATGGTTGTGTGTCGAAGACGATTGCGTGCTCACACTACCCAGAAATCACAGGAGAAACCCGTACAGATCGGACTTCAGTATAACAATGACACGGAATGCAAACAGATGCATATGTACTTCAACAGGTGACACTGCTTTAAAAATATAAACACCGAAATATGAAATACACAGAAACGCTTCAAACAGCTCATTTTATTATGGATTGCAGTATTCTGAATTAAATTATACACAATATGATATCTGGATTTCACTCTTCACGAGTTACATTTTATTTAGGAGTCCGCAGGTTTTTTCCCATAAAAATGAAGACAACCCCGTTTTAAATGTTAAAGTGATCCATTCTTTCAATATCAAGCCGCCTTAATATTGGTCCAATTAATAACGGCCCATAGCCTATTAAAAATTTGATTAAAGACCCTTCGGTCACACAATTACACGTGACTGCGGTATGTCTTCAACAAACATTCCAACTCTTGCAGGAAAAAAGTAGCCTATTATAGTAATTTATAATTTAAGTAGCCTATAAAAGCTAAATGGTAAAGGTATTAACAAGTATTACGCTGCAAACGAATTCAGAAAATCTAAAAGCCAAAGAGAAATGGTGTTATATTTTTGCATATGAGGGGAACGGGGTTAAAAGATGGTCATGAACCTTCACAAACGCCTCACTATGAGTCAAAAACAGAGTAATATACATAATTTAAAGCTTGTGAGTCCCCGATTGCACGACATTAAGTCACATTAAAACGCAAAGATTAAATAAGAGCATCGTTAAAAAGCAAAGCGGCAATTTTATTACTCTGTCAAGCTTTACAGACTGTACTTTCGTACATTTCGAAACAATGCTCCAAACAAATCACTTAGAGTATTATACTGAAGATTTACACATCATTACACTGCTTTGAGAGGGCCGCTGGCCCATTCTGACAAGTGTACCATCCGTTTGCGATACTTTTTTGGAAAGCGGGCCCATGGAAAGTCCTGTTACTCTGGGCACCGATGTGGGACGGATGGCTGGTGCTATATTGACCCGAATCAGTCCTATAATCGCCTCTCTGCAGCAGCACTGGGTCCAACAGGGGCTGAGACCTTTCTGCAGAATATCCCAGGCTTCGGTCGAGTGTATAGAAACTTGGCCCATTTCTTGTTTCGGGTGATAGGGAACCTCGCAAGGACCGTGAATTGGACGAGGCAACTTCAGAAGAGGAAACGCCTCGACGATCCGTTTCGTGAGACAGCCTGACCTTGTGAAGGTGCTCCCCGTCTTCCCCACTCCCTTCATCACTTTTGGCCATGCAACCCTTGAAATGCAGCTTCATGTGCTTGCGGAGTGAGCTTGGATGAGTGTAACGCTTCTCACACCCTCTGACTTTACACGTATAGGGTTTATCACTGGAGTGCACGTGGGAATGCTTCTTCCGGTCACTGCTGTTAGCAAATCTCCGACTGCAGCCATCAAACCCACATTTAAAGGGCTTTTCACCTAAATGTAAAAAGGGGAGAAATTACCGCGTGTTATGTGAAGAACACTGCTCTACTAATGCAGATATAAGAAAACCTCACGGCGACATAACATTCGTTTTGTCAGTTGACAGAACGATTCAAAATTACCAGAAAGTTAAATACACCTGTTTGAGCCCTGCAAAATCTCTGGGTAAATGTTCTGAGTGCCTCTCTGCGCGAGTTACTCTCCCATTGTTCACACGACTCTACGCTGTCAGCCAGATCCCTTTTACTGAATGCACGCATCATCCAATACGTACGTACATTTTTTACGGTGTCATAAAAGTCCAGGGACTTAAGTCCTTTAAAGGTCGGTCATTCATTCCCAGTCCTCCGCAAATTACAACCATCAGATAGGCCTATGAAGAATTTCTGCAAATCATAAAATCAGTATTTACTAAGATTAATGTAAACATGAATCAGGGGCCGTCAGAAGCATTTTGAATGTGGGGGGGACACACTGGCGGTGAACTAATATTTTATGTTAAATGTGAGGGGGGGGGGGTCCAAACGAATAGTTATTAAATGTGAGGGGGACACGTCCCCCTCAGATTTAATGG